>JBAIZL010000002.1:11875367-12012867 GCA_036971475.1 Prosapia bicincta
ATAAAAAATCGACGTTCTCCCCTTTATAAAAACCCATACAGCCTCTACTACTCTGCGTTGCCAACCTTTGGGAGCAAAAACTAATTTCTTGTTGAGGTCTTTGTGAAGTCTAACAACACTCTGCTTTCATATAAAATTGAACACAATTTACTGAGCCTTTGTTAGGCCTATGCTTACTGGCAAAGAATGTTTGCAAACTGAAAATTAGCTGCAAGAATTCTTAAAGCTAGTCCCTAGGAAAATTAATTTTTATGTTTTAATAAATATATTTCTGTAAATGTCAGCAATATATTAACAATATTTCAAGAATTCACAAAACCTAGAATTTTTTTCTATTGTAAACTTATAATATTAAATAATGACTCATGTCTCGTATAATAATTTAAATACATCAGGTGGAGTTTAAAATATGCAAGAACTGTACATAGAGACCTAGACAAAAGTCTTAATAGATCGATATTATAACGGTATGTTAACAGGGACTCTAAAGAGAACTATAAATTAATTGTGTAAAATTAAGACTACAATATACAAGGCCAAGCTGGCAGTATTATTACTTTATAGTACCATAAATTCCCCAAAAGGATGTCAGTTTTTAGACTCAAGGCTGCTCAAAAAACTAAAGGTAAAAACCGGGTACTGTTAAGTGAAAGTCAGTTGCAAAAAGACGTTACATTTCAAAATATACTTTAAAAAAGTTAAAATTAAGAAATGTGATTGGTCTTAACTAGGAGAGAAGGGATAAGAGGTTTAGAAAGTTAGTTGGGAAAAAGATCGAAACGGGAACATTCGATGGTAGTAGACGTCGGTCAAGTTACCTCCAGTTCATGCAATTATATTAATTAATCGTCTAAGTATTAAGTCGTATTAAGTAATTATACTAATAAAATCGTCGTAAGCAATTATACTAGGTAAATCGTCGAAAGCAGTGGGATTATAGTGCACGAAAGGAACTTCAGGACCACAAGCCACGAACAGAGGAACCTCAAATAATAATAAGTTTTCTCAGTAATCTTTAAACATTAAACTTTCTGTTGATCTGCCAATTACATTAATTTGATTTATTAATCCATAAAATTAATATTCATAAATCAGAACTATGAATAATATTAAACTTTAATTTATCAAATTGCAACCCGAACCTTATACAGCTACCCTGAGATCAAAACAAATTTATATGAATTAAGTTGAGTGTAAAAAAAGAAAAAAAAGGTAGGAGTCTTTTGTAGATTAATATAATTGAGCAAGCCAAATTTCGGTTAACTTCAGTAGTTCTAATTTAAATAATATTGTACTTGTGATAAAACCTAAAAAAATTATTTTAACCTGTAAAATGTTTATTATTTCAGTGTAACCTAGAGATCAATATTATAAATAGTAATTTCATTCTTATCAGAGATAAGTGCCGCCCAAAACCATATACTATTAATTAAAATATTTTTTGAATAAATAATCTTGTTACAAAGAAGGCCACCAAAAGAGAGGTAGTATTTGGCGCGCAAAGAGTGGTAAATGAGGTTATATTTGACACGCAACATGTGGCTAAAAGCCGTTATAATATATGTAGGTATATTAATATATAATTTTATATTAATTTATAAATATATAAATAAACATTTATAATACACAATATATATATATATATATATATATATATATATATATATATATATTTGTGTGTAGATACACACACACACACACACACACACACACACACACACACACACACACACACACACACACACACACACACACACATACACACACACACACACACACACACACACACACACACACACACACACACACACACACACACACACACAAACACACACACACACACACACATACACACACAAATATTCTTTTTATTATTTTATCATAATACACTTTATTTCATATAATAATTTAAATATCACATACACTTTACAATAGATATATTATACTCATATAATATATATATATATATATATATATATATATATATATATATATATATATATATATATATATATATATATATATATACTTTTATTAAAAGTAAAATATCATGAAAATCGTGATATCCATAAGCAAGCGATTAAAAAAATTACAATTCCGTATCATATTTGTGATCCAATACGTCCAGTCAGGGAAGATTACGAACTATATAATTCACTCTATGAAGCGGGAATATTCCACCGTTTTTTATTATAATGCTGTTTTGCTGTACTCCTTGAATCCCGTCCACTTACTCATTCAGAAAACAGCTGTTATCAGCAAGTTAAACAGGCAGCTCATATATTCCCCATTAAATCACGTTCTTCTAGATTTATAGTCCTCAAGGAAAAAAATAATACCCCTTGCGAATCCTCGACTATATTAATTAAAAATAATTTAATAATCATTTAAAAATAATATTACATATTAATTTATGTAATAATGATATTTATGTTAATATTTATTATTGTTTATTGAATTCAATAATAACTAAATCAATAAACATGCAACAAAAGAAAGGATTTAATAAAGTAAACAGCTAGACATAAAACACAGCTTACCTTCAAAAAAACAAAAAAAAAAATAAGACCGTTCTAATAATATGTTTCAATGAAATTCCATTAAACGACGTATTTTGCATAAATTATTTTTCACTCTTGGATTTTATTTTAAATAACGATAGGTTTTAACATTTACATTTAAACCCCTAGGTAAAACTTCTACGAATGTATAATTCAGGTGAATATAAAAATCACTTAATGATGCTTAAAGGTTTCGAACGCACTAAGCTATCTTCATCATCGTTTCGGAATTGGCGAGACGTTCATGAAGTTTATTTGGTCGTAATTATAAGCATTATGTCTAAGTTTTCATAAATTTAACAAATAAATTCGACGAGCTGATATTTCCAAAGTTGAAACTATTTTTAACTAACAATAAATATATATTCGTAAGTATGTACGTATCCCTATCAATCTGTATGTATTTTATATATTATAATTTGTTGTTTAATTCCATGTATTAAATATCATTATTATTATTATTATTACAAGTATTTAAATAATGGATAAATGGTTAATTAATTGAAAAGTTCAAGCCGTCATTAAAAAACATTTTTTCCGTACCAACACCAAGTAAGATCAATCAAAGTATCTCTATGTAATCTTATTAGGGACAACATGAACTTTCAAAATCACACATCCATACACGATGACCTAGGTCTTATTCACAAAATCAAAAACAACCACATTACACGCCATTGCATAATATTACAACTCCACCATTTCATCATTCGACATAAAATACTTATACACTAATGTGCTCATAGAACAAACACTACAAATGCAAAAAAAAAACATGCTCATAGCAAACAAAACTCCACGTAAACTCATACACAAAATCATAACAATCACTAAAGTCACCACATCACAAAACTACTTCACACACCAACACAAATACTACATATAAAAATATCTCCTTCCCATGGGCTCCTCCATTTCAAGTATCTTAGTAGAAATATTCCTACATCACATTGAAGAACAATAAATTCTTTAGAACAACAATCATTCACATAAAATAATATATTACCATAGATATGTAGACCACAATTTAATACTACACAACGGCATTAAACGGCAAATCATACAACTACACAATTACATTAATTCAATACAAAAAAATCTCACATTTACCCTCGAATTAGGAGAAAATAATAAAATATACTTTCTAGACCTTACCATCACCAGGCACAGCTCCAGACATAATTTTAAAATATATAGAAAACCAACAACTACCGATAATGTCATACATAATACATCTAATCACCCACACACAACACAAACACGCTGCATTTAATCATATTTTAAACCGCCTAATCACAATGCTACAGAAAGACTACGACGAAGAACTTAATACCATAAAAAACATTGCTCAACAAAACGGTTACCCACACACTCATAGTCAACATACTCACGAATTTTAAACATAAGCATCATCAAACAGTAACGTAGTCAAACCATAAAAAAACAACAAATACATACAACAAAAACACACACAAAATAGCCTCTACATTCAATAAACTTCAATACCAAATATCTTACAAAACAACAAACACTTTAAGACAGCACATACAACCTTTACATAATCAAACAGACAAATATACAAACTATTCGGTCTCTACAAATTGACATGTAATGATTGTCCCAGCTATTATATCGGCCAAACCGGTAGGTCATTTTATTCACGCTTCGAAAAAAGCCCAAAGAAAGCAAACAAACCCAAAATTCAGCTACTCAATACACCTAAAAAACACGAAACACAAACACACGGACATACACACTAACGGACATACTCCACACATTACAGCAAAGTAAAAACTTTAGAAAAATATGAGATATACAAGCATTAGCAACAGAGGAAGAAAACGTATTAAATGACCACACACACTATGAGGCCAACTCCCTTTTCCATTAAATAGCACAAAACCAAAATAACCCACCCCTTCCACAGTCATAAATCTATTCCGACATCTTTGTACCTTACGCGTTATTCCGCCCTTAGAGGCTTTGCTTCGTCAAAGAAACGATTGTTTTGAAATGCGTCAGCAAGTAAGCCCTATGTTGAGTAATTTTTAATTATAGTAAGAATAATTGTTGAAGAAACACAATAGCTAAATTCTCTAAAAAAATTATATAATAAATAAATATATAGGAATTCAAGTATTATATACCATTGTCAATATATAAGAAATACTTATTTTTAGTTGTTTTAGATTATTAACAAGATAACTTTTATATAAAAAATATGCCAACAAGGTGATTAAAAAAAAATATTAAAATAAAGATCAAATAATAAAACTAATAAAGAAAAACACTAGGGCTATAAACAAAACTAACATATATTCTAATAAATATAAAATTACTGATTAGTAATTTAATAAAAGAAAGAATAGAGAAAATCATTAAAATTTCAGAAAATAGAAAAATTAACGGAAAAGTTAGTAATATTGAAAGAATAAAGAAAAGCAAACAGACCAAGTAAATTCCACTTACGGAATTCTTTCTTTTTATAGTGTGAGGGGTTTCAGACAGTCTATTAATGCCCATTATAGACTACTAAGAAAACGAAGGATTTTAAATATAAGAAGGATTGTGGGGAGAGGGCTGTCTCTGCTTCAGGATATAGGAGAAATAATTTTGCGGCAACAAGTGTATCCGAAGTAGGGCTATTCTATTGGGGTTGTATATTGTTGTCTACCCGTTACTAACCCTTGTACGAATAAGGGTATAAACGTTTTAAGAAGTTGTGTAGGACTAAGAAACAAATAGTTTTCTTGTACTTATGAAGCTCTATTTCTTAAATTTCAAAAATCACAGAAAATGATATACATGGTAGGTTAAAGAATTTTTAAGATTGATGTCCTAATCGTATATGGATATAGTAATTTTGGAAAAGAATACAAATTCTATATCCAAAAAATATTTTTTTCAGATTAGTAAAGGGAAATTATGTAAATAATTATGATTTAATCACTGTAGTATGCATTAAGAGCATACTGCATGTTTGCTAGGCAAGTAAGATACGTTTTATCGAAATTGCTTAGTATGGATTGCACATTAGTCGAAACTGAGTAAAATTTTGCAATCATACTAACAGGCTGTCTATACAGTTTGAGCTATTCATAAAGTTTGCGAGCTTCACTCCAGTTACTTTTCAATACATTTGAAACTCAAAGCACAGATTTACCATGTCTGGCATTAAACAGCTCAAGTCTTGCTCTAGTTCAAGTTTGGTGCATTAACTTGCTATGCAAACGCTGAAGAAAAACTTTGTAATTTTGAATTTCCATAAGTTTCAATATTCTCGTTAACATATTTATAAATATTTAACCCGTTACTCGTAGATTTTCTGTATTAATCCAACAATGTATGTTCTGAAACCATTGTTGAATGGGCTATCAACGTTTCATTGTTGTTTACCCGCCGCGGATATGCATGTAACATAATGTTTATGTTATACTAAAATGCTGTAATGTTATATTGAATACTATAGAGACACTATGACTACATACATTAAGTGATCACATACTTTTTTAAACCAACACCCTGTTCCATTATATACCAAACAACCAACTTAACCTACCCCCTCTACACTCATAAATCACATACCGACAACCTGTGTACCTAACAAGACGCCGCCAGTAGAGGCTTTGCTTCTTATAAGGTACGATGGTTTCGAAACGCGTCAGGAAGTCAGCCCTTATGTATTAACTTAGTTAAGTATTATTTAATTATAGTTTTATCAGTCAAGATGAATTCAACATGATTACAACAAGCAACTTGAACAGCAGTAGATATGTAAGCAACGCATATATGATAAGATGACTGATTAACCGATAAGATACTTGTACTGAAACAATACGGATCTTTAGGTAGATTATAGGCGATCAGTCAGTACGACTCAGAAGAATTCTGAATACATGTAGGGATAAGGTAAGGATATAAAACCTCTAGGGACTAGTATAGGGCTATCATGACATCACGTGAGAAGGGTCTTGTACGTGAAGAAGGTTTACATTACATAGAGGCCGTGAAGTTGTGGCTAGACGTTATACCCCCTTATAGGGAAGAAGGGTTGATGGAATGAAGTAGGACCAAATAAGGCTAGCACGATCCCCTGATACTGCAGATATTTTAAAATAATAGCAAATGCTGATCTTACACGGTCTACTAAGGGGCGTCTACCCACTATTCGGAAAGTTTGCCAGGGTTATAACTACGACCTGGTCCTTACGTCGATTATACCACTGGGTTAAAAAAAAACAAAGATGAACAAACTCGAGTTGCCAATACAAGTTGTATGCTATGTAAGGCTCATGAATCATATTGATAGATATTTCAAGAAAATGAATATATTAGGAAGAAAAATCACTATCTGATTGAACATTAAAGAAATAACACATGCGAGAGAACACTCTGAAAATCAAACATATGATCAAATATCAATGAAAATGAATATCTGATGGAACAATAAAAAAGCGATCATATCAAACATCTAGATAAATGAACATAACATGAAAAAAAATCAAGATTTACTCTAACATCAAAGAAAATTTAATCAAATGTTGGGGAAAATGAATATCTGTCGGAACATTAAAAATTGAACATGTAGAAAATACAAAAATTAAGATAACATGAAGAAAAATCACCATATGATTGAGCATTATGGAAAATGAAGATGTGATCGAATATCTGACAATCGAACATATCATCAAACGTAAAGAAAAATGAATATCTGATGAAACATTAAAAAATGATAATATCGAACATCAAGAAAAATAAAATTAACATGACAGAAAATTCCGTTTCATTTGAACGTCGATGAAAATGAACATGTGATAGAACATTCAGATAACGAACATCTCTGACTGAACAACGGAGTTGACCAAACATAAAGAAAGTGTATATATTTTACTGGTTTTAATAGGGACAGACGTATACCCTTACGTATAGTTTAAAAAACGTTATCCAGATTACAAAAAAATGAGAAAAACATTCAGAGACTCTAATTGAAAGAAGATGTAAGAATTTAATGAAGGGAAAATATTTGCTCTCAAACTGAAGGGAAATGATTTAAATTATGAAAGAGAAACGTTAAATATTTTTCTTGGTTTTGCTCTGAGAGTAAAAAAAAAGTGATATGGAAAGATTAAAATAAGTGTCTGCTCTTTGTGTCTACTTCAACGAGTTGAAATGAACCGAAGCCTGCTTTTAACAAGTGAGCGTTGTAGTCTCTGACGTCATTTTGGCTCAAAGCTCTGATATGGTATATTACACACCACCATCTTAAAAAATATAAATTCAACTAAAAAATAAGTATTTTGAAGCAGTGCATTTCTTTTCAATTTATTTACAGTTAATATGTCAATATAACATCCAGTTACATTTACTTGTTTCTCCAACAGTTTCCCTTTAAGAACAGCCAAAACCCTAAAGAGAAGACAATCCCTAAACGCTCGTCATACATAGCTTGATGGATTTAGCTTGTGTTTAGTCTGGGAACATTCAACGCCCAGCCCCAAATACATATGCAAATGCGCAGAAACCCTCCACGACCGTGTTATCCCTTACCTTGGACGTTTTACATAAGGAAACAGAAACATTTCCCAACATCTTGGACGGCCTGTCAATTCTTACACAAAGCAAGTCGTAGCCATCCTTACGAAAGATATATTTTTGTGGTATTTCAAAACCATTTTCTATTTTTCTTTGAAGACAATAAACGTATAAAGATGTGGTTGTATATAATGTTTGATATTTTTGACATAACTAAATACAAGAACAATTACATTTTTGTGCTCTTGCTTAACGTTATTGACACATTAAATTGCATTTGACGTTTTACATGCCTATTTAGGAATAAATACCCAGAAGTGTACAGAATAAAACAGGCCAATAGGGGAATAATTAGGTTATTTAAATTTTGTTCTACGTTTCTGCCACAGCAATGTAACTCTTTCAATGAGAAAAGAGATTATTATTACAAAAAAATATCATTGTTAAAGAAACACATTTATTTTTGGTAACTGTAAAAATTCTTTAGAATTATTTATGACCTTGAGGTCATTAGGCTTCTAGTAAAAAGGTTAAATGAACTATTAAATGAAATAGATAACCATGCTGAGTTCATATTACCTATTATTAAATCTATAAGTTAGGTTATATTTATACAATATTAAAAACTTATTTAGACAAAAATTAAAATAAAAACCGTTTGATTTAAAAGATTTTTCAGTGATATTTTATTTTTATAAATTCAACCATTACACTGTAATTATTAGCTAAACGTCCAATGAAATAATATATAGCAAGTGACATAATTTCTTTTTAAAGTAAATTTCTACTAAGGACAACAAAGATTTATTTCATTTTACTTCTTTTATTTTATAATTACAACTAATATAAATATGTATATACATATATCAGAATTACAATATTAGGTTGGAAAGCCAAAGCAAATTTCCTTGCAATTTTACATTTTCTTTTCTATATATGGTGTTTGACTCTTATTTTGTTTGTTACTATTTAAACGCTTTTTTCCCTTTCATTTCACACTATCCGCTTGTGAAGCAAGGTTCGATGAAGTTAATCCAGTTTGTTTCTTTATTTTATTGTTTTAATTACTTTTAATCCTAGAACATTATTTACGATATTGTGTGGTAACCAAGGAAACAATTTAAGGTTGTGCGATGGAAGTTTCGAGGACATCCAGTTGAGGGCGAAAGTAATTCATACATATCTTTGAGAAAGGCATTTGTCGCCTTGAGAAAGATAGTCCAGTGCTAAAGTACTGCATTTCATATATGAAGATATTCTATTTGAATCCAAAATAAACCCCCAATTTGAAGAAACACTACCGACGTCACTTGTCATACACTACATTTAAAAAAAAATATTTGAAATTGAGTGGATGATTAAAAACCAATTTTAATATCGATTGAAATTTATACAATATATATTATATAAGGAGAGTGTGAACTAATAGATGGGATTGAATAATAAATAATAATCTAAACAAGTGTGTGGTTTAAAATTCACGGGATGTATACCAGTGTAATTTTCACTTGTAACCATTCCGTTTCTGACTTTGTTTGAACGTGTATGATTTTAAAACTTGTGTATGATGTATATATGTATGTGTGTGTGTTGTGTTTATATATGTGTGTGTGTCTCTTTGTGAGTGTATGTTTCTGTGTTTCTCTCTCACTAAGTCACTCTCTCTCTCTCTCGCTCTCTCTCTCTCTCTCTGTGGGCCTGTCTCTCTCTCTCTCTCTCTCTGTATGTGTGTATGTGTATGTGTGTGTGTGTGCGTGCCTGCCTGTGTGTTTCTCTCTCTCTCTCGCTCTCTCTCTCTATCTCTCTCTCTCTCTCTGTGGGCCTGTCTCTCTCTCTCTCTCTCTCTGTATGTGTGTATGTGTATGTGTGTGTGTGTGTGTGCGTGCCTGCCTGTGTGTTTCTCTCTCTCTGCGTGCGCGCGCGCGCGTGTGTGTGTGTGTCTGTTAATGCTCGTGCTCCATTGAATTTGTGCATAACCAACATATTGTTATGGTAACACGGCATTAAATTTAACTAATATGGTAGATAGGTTTATTAACACAAGCTATGTATCCCCGCAATATTCCCGTGTTATCTATGGCCATCACAAGCTCCCATAAAATGTTCGGGACGACAGGTATGTAATTTCCGTAAAGCCGAATATGTTTAGTGGCGCGCTGTGTTTATGACCCTGTGAGGGTCTTCCTGCTGGGCTCTATAAACGTTACAGCAGCTGCACGGGGACGTCCTTCGAACCACAACAGGAAGAGTTAGTTTTAGAGCATTTTATTTGCTACTATAAAAAAAATATTGTATATTTCGGCCACTTTATAAACAGAATTTCAATCTGGTTAATGTAGTTAAAAACTTCAACAAGTTCAAAATTATTTTGCAATAATTTCGTTACGATGTTTGAAATAATATATAATGAAATATTATAAAGTTTATATAAATTGATATAATCTATATTGTCAGTTTCGTGTTTATATAAGTTATATATAATTTAAGGGAAGGCTGTATGTTAGGTGGCTGTTCTAGAGGCAATCAGAGCATTCAATATGGAGGACTTTAATTATCGGTTGAAGTTCAAAGTGGAATTATATAAACGCAATGCGTCACTATTGGCAACATGCGCTGCTACAGTGTTAAATTTTCAGAGAAATCTACATTTCTATTCATCGTATCTCAAATGTAGAATTAGGAACTAATATAAGTCAATTTAATGGTAAAGGTCTTTTAGAGATAATTTTAATGCCTGAAAGCAGGCTTTCGAACAGAAAAAAAATTCAAAATCAATATTAAATTGGCTAAATGAGTTTTCGCTTTTTAATTTAAAAGACGTTTTTATATTCTTAATGATATAAGATGCGCAGGTGTCCCAAAAAAAACTAAGATTTTGAACGAGCGTTAGTGAAAGACTGCACAAGATAATTAAACGATTTAAATGTCAAATTGAAGCGAAAATAGTTCGATTTCCTCATACATTATTACATTGTTCAGTGTCTTCGATTAAGGGCAAGCAAAAATTGTTCTAGCAACTATCAACTAGTTGGAAATACTAAGATAAATCATGCAAATTTTACTCTGTGAAAAAAAGGGCCTATCACTTGGCCATAGATTAACCCACACCACACGTTCATTTGCGAATCGCGCACATTTTCCCGCACAACGTTAGGTTGTTGTGAACTCCACATCGGACAATTGTGACGATCATCACCACATGTGGTGGTTTCGTGTAGATTTCAAATGTGTGGTTTCAAATGTAGCTTCGTCTGAGAGCATCACTCTTTCAAGAATATTGTGAATGCCATCAATCTCATTAATGAGACACGGCAAGCAAAACCTTTTTATTATAACTTCAAATTTATCTTTAAATTACGTAAACTATCTACGTAGCTCAAATTCATTACATATTAAATAATTAAATTAAATTGTTAAATAAACCGAAATAGATTCAAAATAAACTGATATATACTTACAATAAATGCAACACAAGACCAAAGGAAAACTGTAACAGCCTTGGCATATGTTTCTTTGTCTAATATCTTTAATTCCTTTCCTCGAATTGTCAAAACGTCCATCTCAAAACTTGTTCCTATGCATGGAACTTCAACACCTGTTTTTGAAATTTAATTTCAATGATGGTTAAATATATATTGTTAACAAAAATCACAAAGTATTAATACTTTTATTCATACAAATAAATTTTACAAAATAAATTGATGGTTATGAACAAACAAACAAAAACAGTAAAATAAATTTACATTATAAGAAGAATAAATAGTAACAAAATCAACTATTTAAAGAACTGTCACACTATTTGGAATAGTATCGCTCGTTCAATATCCCGACATTCTTTTTGGAACATCCTGCACTTTATATTTACCGGTTTGTTTATTAAAAGAACAACATAAAACTTTCGTTTTTTTTAACTAACAAAGATAAGGGTCGTGTCCAAACTGCCTCGACTTTAAGGATCACAGTTAGCCCTAACAAACAAATAACAGATTAATCACTTTACAGACCCACAAAAAAAAAACAAAGTACAAACATATTAAACAAACAAACACAAAACAAGTCACACATACTCTTTGGTACTATCGAAAACCTGCCTTTAAAACCGTCACCTCTTAACCCAATATCTCCAAGCAGAAGAAACTGATGAAGATCGCCACATAGCGATCGAAAACGTTCTGTCTCAGTAAGTTTTCACAAATTTACAACATTTATAGTTCGGATAGTCATAAACTATTATTAAATTGATTAATTAAGATTCGCCGAACGTAATGGACTACAAATTGTAAGAAAACAACATATAGTAAATACTTATTTTTTAATCAGTTCAGTGGTGCATCTGGACATTAATACACTTTGTGGGGCTATGACCTAACCTAACACTGAATTGCGAACAATAGACACTCTGAAACTGTCGAGACAATACGTTGTACATAAAACTATGTATTGCTACACGCAATTAACACATTATTGTACCTTAGTTTGTGTGAGAAATGTCTGTTATATTCTGTTGAATTAGTTTGTGTAGCTGTCAAGGTACTGGCGTGACACCAACCAGGCAGGGGAGAGCTTGGAAAGGCCGTATGACCGTAGCGTGGAAGTGTTTTCTCTCAAGTTCTGCTTACACTTTGCCCAATTTGGAATCAATTTTACTCAGCTTTAAGTATAACGTAACCCATTTATGCAATATGATTTTTTATTTTCTGCTCAGAACATTGGTGATATTTATCGTTGTTTCGTCAAAATCAACAAGCATAATACACTTTATGTAATATATGAAAACAAAATGTACATAAGAATGAATCAGTGACGTCAGCACTCATGAATTTCTAACGAGAATGCGTAACAATTTCTTCGTATGTGGATCTTTGTAGGTGTTATACTCATTTTCTTTCTCTCTCTCTCTCTTTCTCTCTCTCGAATAATCTTTAAGATTTCTTTAAAAAAAAACTTACGTAGGTTAACACAAGCAGATATTTTCTCCTCTTAGAGGATATTTAGAGATTATGTTTAAATACCTTTCAAATGCCTTTTTCTTATGTAATATCTTATTATTGATTAAATAAAGTGAAAACTTATGATTTATAGCAACAAATAAAAGTATAAATTAAAAATAAAATATCCTATAAAATAAATATACTAAATGTAATTATTACCGTACATATACTATTTGTATGATTAAATATATAAAAATATTAAATACTAATAAATATTGCCTGGATAAATTTATAAATATAATTCAAAAAATCATATGTTATCCCATATAACTTGACCAAATGTGTACAGCGTTACTGGATACACAAGATTAAATTTTAATTCAACATAACCTAGAAATAATTCAACTGTCGGTAAAAACGAAATCAGCTGTTGAATTAGCAGCCATGTTTGGCTTTCAGTTTACGGAAATAACGTCTGAGATGTGATGTCTTTTTCCTTCAGGTTTACTATTGTAAACACATTTTAGCCGCGTATAAAAACTCAGCTTTTAAATTAGGCCTTAACTTGTCACTACTAAGATAGACTTAGACTCTCCTCCTCGTTGTATAGTACAATGTCTATAGTACATATGTCAGCGTTACAAGCGTTATTTATAGCTACTAATAACAGACACTATCCCAACCCACCCAGACCTAAAACATCCGAGAAGTCAGTTACGGTCTGAATTGATAATGGACCACATCTCCCGAAATGGCTGTCCTCAATAATAAAATAAATTATAGTGCGGACCACGTAACCGAGCACTTGGCCATCAGAGATTTCTTATGTACTACTATTTATAAAAACATGTTACATATTCAGAACGTTCTATACATCAATAGTTTCTGCATCTGACATCTTTTCACATATTTCAAGATTGTTTGTTATTTCATAACGAAGCTAATTAATCGAGTTATCTAATATTTACCGTCTTATACAAGTCAGTGTTTAGACACTTCTTATCATGTTTGTAGGAAAGTATTTATACTGATTCACTATTAATGTGACCTCTTAAGGACAAGTGCACGGTTACGTGGTTCCGGCTATAGTTAAGTGTAACATATTAAGATATGTAGCAGAGGTTTTTGTTTTAATTTAAAAAAAACAACATATTTTTGTTTTAATTTTACAGAAAGCCATATTGAAACGTAATTAGAAGACAGAGAAAGCACTAGTTCCCTCACTCAGGCGGCGCAATAATGGAACCAAACTTTGCCATCCATAATGCAAACCTACATTCATTTCCCCAGGCTAATGAAATGATCTGTAAACACTGAGAGGCCGATGTTAAATTCAACTTACAATCCAGTTGGAAATTAGTTTAGGCGTGTCTACTTTACGCCAATTAATGGGAAGGTAAATAGGTTCGGGAAGTTGTAATGCTCTGCACAGCTGATAATGCAGAAGTTGTCCAGGTAAAGAGCAAGTTTCAATCTTCTTTTAGGCTACTCAATAGTTAGATTTATTTATTTCTATTTCGTTATGGTACAAGATGTTGTAGTATGCTAAGTATTAATTGAATGGTGACTCAATGTTGAATTGAATAATAATCAGTTCAAGTTGAGGTACATAATGAATACTCACTGAAGTTTGTCGGGAAAAGGTAAACTATGAGAGTATATGTTGTACAGGTCTAATACCGTTAAAACGAATACCAAAATAACGAATTTTTCTTTCTATCATGTTTGGTTTGGCTCGTCTTATGAATATGTTAGTAAAGGTACCATTCGGATCTACGCAGCCTTGGTCCAATAGCGCGACACATCGCCATTGCCGTGCGGCGCTGCCACAGCTATTCGGATCTAGATACCCTTGGTCTAAGTAGTGCGACACATTGCCACTGCTGTGCGGCGCTGCCACAGCCATTCGGATCCAGGCAGCCTTGGTCCAAGTAGCGCTACACATCGCCATTGCTGTGCGGCGCTGCCACAGTCATTCGGATCTAGGCAGCCTTGGTCCGGGTAGCGCGACACATCGCCATTGCTGTGAGGCGCTGCCACAGCCATTCGGATCTAGATACCCTTGCTCCAAGTAGTGCGACACATTGCCACTGCTATGCGGCGCTGCCACAGCCATTCGGATCCAGGCAGCCTTGGTCCAATTAGCGCGACACATCGCCATTGCTGTGCAGCGCTGCCACAGCCATTCGGATCTAGGCAGCCTTGGTCCGGGTAGCGCGACAGATCGCCACTGCTGTGAATCGCTGCCACAGCCATTCGGATCTAGATACCCTTGCTCCAAGTAGTGCGACACATTGCCACTGCTATGCGGCGCTGCCACAGCCATTCGGATCCAGGCAGCCTTGGTCCAATTAGCGCGACACATCGCCACTGCTGTGAGGCGTTGCCACAGCCATTCGGATCTAGATACCCTTGGTCCAAGTAGCGCGACACATCGCCACTGCTGTGAGGCGCTGCCACAGCCATTCGGATCTAGATACCCTTGGTCCAAGTAGCGCGACACATCGCCACTGCTGTGCGGCGTTGCCAAAGTTATTCGGATCCAGGCAGCCTTGGTCCAAGTAGCGCTACACATCGCCATTGCTGTGCGGCGCTGCCACAGTCATTCGGATCTAGGCAGCCTTGGTCCGGGTAGCGCGACACATCGCCACTGCTGTGAGGCGCTGCCACAGCCATTCGGATCTAGATACCCTTGCTCCAAGTAGTGCGACACATTGCCACTGCTGTGCGGCGCTGCCACAGCCATTCGGATCCAGGCAGCCTTGGTCCAAGTAGCGCTACACATCGCCATTGCTGTGCGGCGCTGCCACAGTCATTCGGATCTAGGCAGCCTTGGTCCGGGTAGCGCGACACATCGCCATTGCTGTGAGGCGCTGCCACAGCCATTCGGATCTAGATACCCTTGCTCCAAGTAGTGCGACACATTGCCACTGCTATGCGGCGCTGCCACAGCCATTCGGATCCAGGCAGCCTTGGTCCAATTAGCGCGACACATCGCCATTGCTGTGCAGCGCTGCCACAGCCATTCGGATCTAGGCAGCCTTGGTCCGGGTAGCGCGACAGATCGCCACTGCTGTGAATCGCTGCCACAGCCATTCGGATCTAGATACCCTTGCTCCAAGTAGTGCGACACATTGCCACTGCTATGCGGCGCTGCCACAGCCATTCGGATCCAGGCAGCCTTGGTCCAATTAGCGCGACACATCGCCATTGCTGTGCAGCGCTGCCACAGCCATTCGGATCTAGGCAGCCTTGGTCCGGGTAGCGCGACAGATCGCCACTGCTGTGAATCGCTGCCACAGCCATTCGGATCTAGATACCCTTGCTCCAAGTAGTGCGACACATTGCCACTGCTATGCGGCGCTGCCACAGCCATTCGGATCCAGGCAGCCTTGGTCCAATTAGCGCGACACATCGCCACTGCTGTGAGGCGTTGCCACAGCCATTCGGATCTAGATACCCTTGGTCCAAGTAGCGCGACACATCGCCACTGCTGTGAGGCGCTGCCACAGCCATTCGGATCTAGATACCCTTGGTCCAAGTAGCGCGACACATCGCCACTGCTGTGCGGCGTTGCCAAAGTTATTCGGATCCAGGCAGCCTTGGTCCAAGTAGCGCTACACATCGCCATTGCTGTGCGGCGCTGCCACAGTCATTCGGATCTAGGCAGCCTTGGTCCGGGTAGCGCGACACATCGCCACTGCTGTGAGGCGCTGCCACAGCCATTCGAATCTAGATACCCTTGCTCCAAGTAGTGCGACACATTGCCACTGCTGTGCGGCGCTGCCACAGCCATTCGGATCCAGGCAGCCTTGGTCCAAGTAGCGCTACACATCGCCATTGCTGTGCGGCGCTGCCACAGTCATTCGGATCTAGGCAGCCTTGGTCCGGGTAGCGCGACACATCGCCATTGCTGTGAGGCGCTGCCACAGCCATTCGGATCTAGATACCCTTGCTCCAAGTAGTGCGACACATTGCCACTGCTATGCGGCGCTGCCACAGCCATTCGGATCCAGGCAGCCTTGGTCCAATTAGCGCGACACATCGCCATTGCTGTGCAGCGCTGCCACAGCCATTCGGATCTAGGCAGCCTTGGTCCGGGTAGCGCGACAGATCGCCACTGCTGTGAATCGCTGCCACAGCCATTCGGATCTAGATACCCTTGCTCCAAGTAGTGCGACACATTGCCACTGCTATGCGGCGCTGCCACAGCCATTCGGATCCAGGCAGCCTTGGTCCAATTAGCGCGACACATCGCCACTGCTGTGAGGCGTTGCCACAGCCATTCGGATCTAGATACCCTTGGTCCAAGTAGCGCGACACATCGCCACTGCTGTGAGGCGCTGCCACAGCCATTCGGATCTAGATACCCTTGGTCCAAGTAGCGCGACACATCGCCACTGCTGTGCGGCGTTGCCAAAGTTATTCGGATCCAGGCAGCCTTGGTCCAAGTAGCGCTACACATCGCCATTGCTGTGCGGCGCTGCCACAGTCATTCGGATCTAGGCAGCCTTGGTCCGGGTAGCGCGACACATCGCCACTGCTGTGAGGCGCTGCCACAGCCATTCGGATCTAGATACCCTTGCTCCAAGTAGTGCGACACATTGCCACTGCTATGCGGCGCTGCCACAGCCATTCGGATCCAGGCAGCCTTGGTCCAATTAGCGCGACACATCGCCATTGCTGTGCGGCGCTGCCACAGCCATTCGGATCTAGGCAGCCTTGGTCCGGGTAGCGCGACAGATCGCCACTGCTGTGAATCGCTGCCACAGCCATTCGGATCTAGATACCCTTGCTCCAAGTAGTGCGACACATTGCCACTGCTATGCGGCGCTGCCACAGCCATTCGGATCCAGGCAGCCTTGGTCCAATTAGCGCGACACATCGCCACTGCTGTGAGGCGTTGCCACAGCCATTCGGATCTAGATACCCTTGGTCCAAGTAGCGCGACACATCGCCACTGCTGTGAGGCGCTGCCACAGCCATTCGGATCTAGATACCCTTGGTCCAAGTAGCGCGACACATCGCCACTGCTGTGCGGCGTTGCCAAAGTTATTCGGATCCAGGCAGCCTTGGTCCAAGTAGCGCTACACATCGCCATTGCTGTGCGGCGCTGCCACAGTCATTCGGATCTAGGCAGCCTTGGTCCGGGTAGCGCGACACATCGCCACTGCTGTGAGGCGCTGCCACAGCCATTCGGATCTAGATACCCTTGGTCCAATTAGCGCGACACATCGCCACTGCTGCGCGGCGCTGCCACAGCCATTCGGATCTAGATACCCTTGGTCCGGGTAGCGCGACACATCGCCACTGCTGTGAGGCGCTGCCACGGCCATTCGTATCTGGCAGTATTGGAGCGCCCGGACTTGTAAGTGATTATAACTGTGTAGGGGCTAGGTGTTCTTTCACGTTTTTGTTACAGTTGAATATGCATTAGGTTGAAATCGTTATGTCAATAATATTTTTCTAAATTTACTCATTTAAGTAGTTTTATCTAATGTTTTATAACTGTAGCTATTAGTTTTACAAAAAATTAGGCTTTATTTGGTAAATGACGCCATTACCACAAGAAATGTGAACTGGAAGAGCCACCAGGTATCGCTCCACAGTGGCTGATATCCCAAGCGTTCCATCCAAATCCAAAGAGTGATGCGGCGAGACCACGGTTGCCCTTGCCGGGCAGCCACTACTGGACCCGAATGGTGCCCCAAGAAATCACCCTTGAGGTCTGTAGCTTTAGGTGAACAGGTGAGCAACTTTCTGAGTCTTGTTTTTCTACTTGTAAGAGTGCCAATGAGTATTCTATGCACTTCAAGCCATGGGTTGTTGCATACATTAAAACAGGATATGTCCAGAAAGAATAGATCTGCTTAGAATTTTTAATAAGCGAAATACTTTTACCATCAACACTGTTAGCAATACTGTATCGTTGGTTGATAAATAAAAGTTATTGTCTTTTTATCTTCTATATCTATGAAAATGTTTGTATGTTTGTGTGTATGCATGTAAGTATGTATGTATTGAGTACATTCCAGGGAAGGATTTTTGTATAGTGTAAGTCTCAGAGCCAGGAGGCACAGGGGCACGTGATAACCCATAAACCAATAAATTACCTCAGAAAAATATTAACCCTTAAAACGACTTTGGGTTTTAGTAAAACAGCTTCCCAACGACATAATTGTTTTAAAAATGTAGTTTTTAAGTGCCAAAATAGCATACTATATTATTTTCTATCCTTGTCTTATCCTAAGACATTTCAATTCTTTACAAATTCTGGTTGCTTGGCAACACAACAATATATAATTGTTTCCCAATACATTTCAAACATATAAAAATATTTTGTATGCTATATCCGAGTGCACTTCAATAAACTATATTCTATCAAGAACTTTTATTTTGTCACACTTATCGCAATCGACTACTAAAAGTCAGCGATTATTTTGTTAGTAAAATACTAAATATAGTTTAGCTAATGTTAAAACTCCATTCATTGACTTTTAGACAATACGAAGTTCGCCGGGTCAGCTAGTTTAAAATGAAATGCAATTACTGTTATAAATTGGTTTTATTTGCGAAAGAAATTTAAAACAATTTGCAAAACCATTCTGAAAACTATACACATGCACACAGTTTTGGAGCAGCTGTTGTTAAATTCTTGTTCAACGCTTAAGAGTTTTAAGAAAGCGTGGAAATATTTTAAAACATCGCTCTGAAAGAGAAATTTTGTTTTAGCAGGGGTGAAGTTTTGTTGCTACGGACAGGTGACTGGTGTCGGACAATTTGTTTGGAAAGCTTTCGTGTTTAGCATTCTGCAGTAAACAGCTGACACTAGACTTGACGGATAGGTATAACACGCTATCTGACTGTGCGGAGGGTTACTGGAGAATTCGGCATCTCAAATATTTCACATATTTGATTATGTAAATATTTTTTTAGTTATATAACTCAAAGTATACGAGTGTTATATTAATTATATATTTGAAACGCAGTACATTTTAAAAAATTCCAGATTTATCCAGAAGAGTATTCTGAAATTATAAAACCAGTAATACATATTTGCCATAGTTATACATTTCGTAATTTATTACTTTCGAAGATTTATAAATTCGTTTATAGTCAGTTGTTACAAATTTTCTTGAGAACATTACTTTCTCTCGCTCATAAGTCCTTACTACTACGAATCTTAGCACAAGAAGTTTTGGAAATGAATAACGTTAAAAAGAAATTTGGCCTGATTGCTATTTTACAAAATTAAGTAGGCATTTTTATCCTGCTCAAGTTAGTTTCCTCACAATGACCTTCGAAGTCAATCAGCTGTTGTATTACGTATTGAGTGTCAGATTTTAAAAATAATTCATCATGAAGAGAACTCGAACCTATGGTATCCAACACTCGACTAAAAGATTATAAAAGCAATTCTCACGCCTTTAGATCACTCAGAAATATATATTTCAGATAAATTAAATTCTATGGGATATTGTTGAAGAAGAATATTATACTGGCAAGTAGTTAAATGTTAAATAATGCTTAGTCTAAATTATAAAATAGAGGAATGTAAATCGCAAATTTTTCTTTTAAAAATAGTTTTTCTACCAAGTCCCTTAACAAATGTTGTGACAATAGATCAGGTTTATAGTTTCCACAATGATTTAGAAATACACGTCAAATGCATTATCACATTCGATAATTTTGTTATACGATATGCTCCTCGAAAACGCGTCATAGACAAGAAACTAGTGATCTTAATTAAAAATAATATTTGTTTAAATGTACGTTGAATATCGTCTTACAAACATAACCTCTCTTTAAAAGCACACTCCTTTACAAGTCCGGGTCTACGTGTTGGTGCCCTAGGCGAAAACCGTCATTGAAGTGCCTTCGTGGGGTCTCTCGGGTAAGTGCTTCGGAAATTTATTTATAATATTGTTATAAAAAAAAAATTATTTTATAAGCTTTCATATTATTAACTGCTATAAGTAAAAAAACGAATGTTTATTTGGAGTAAAATTATTATCAAATAGTTGAATTGAAAGCAGGTGAATGAAAAGAAACATTGGCTTAGAATTTAGTCTTTTGTTTTGTCGACTTATACATTAAACAAATATTCTTTGAGATTAGCTTGTGAGTTTTGTGTATGTTTTTATTTGTCTCTGACTTATACATTATTAATTACAAACATAAATTGTTATTAGAAAGTTATACAAACATGAAACGCATATACCATTAGTTATATCGGTTTATAGATTTTATAATTGATTGCTTTGTTAACAGTTCTCTTAATAACAAAAATAAACAGTTTAACATCATATGATCATACACGTATCTGCAAAAAATTGGACTAAATTAATAACCTATTTTCTAAAACAGCTTTATTAAACCCCCCATCCCCTTTTTACCTATTGATTCGTCTGCCTATACTAACAGTGCACAGAAGTACGAGACAGTTATTTATTTTATATTTGTGTATCCCCAAATCTGAAAAACAATATCACAATCTGTGAGTCCTTCCCAAGCGGGCGCAGAGGTTGCCTATATTGACGAGCCGAGTCTGCCCTTTATAAAGGAATTCGTGAGGGAACCGCCTGCCCCACAGTTCTCCCAAGCATTAGTAAACTATAGCTGCAAAGTATCCAGTTATGTTATGAGTGGCTATAAAACAAACGACAAACTTTAACTTTCCTGAAGTAAAGTAGGCTACACGATTGCTGAAGTGAAGCTATTACATTGAATTTATCGCAACTTACATCATAATATGATGACGAAAAATATAGAAACCCTTTGGCTTTTATGACTTCTCTTCGTTATGACATTGAAAATTAAAAATACGTATCCCGTTAGGTTTAGAAAAGAAGGGGGAAATAACATAAGATTACCGCTTGATGTAGTCGACGTTAACAAACATAAAGATATTATTTGTTTACTACCAAACCTTTTCAATCTTATTTGTTCAATTCGGCAATCGGTTAGTTTACATAGGAATCTTATTTTTTGCTTTTATAGGGCATAGTTTTTTCCTTATTTTCCTGAATGATTATATTATAAAGTAGTGTTTGTAAAGTCAGTTAATGCTTTTATGTGCTTACTTTATTTACATAAAAGTAACTTTCAACACTGTTTATTGTTTGAGATAAGTAAAATAAAATGTATCCTGATTAGAACGTATTTCTAACTAGAAGTAAAAACGTAAACCAAAACTAACCTAACTTTTCCCATCCCAGACTTAATAACATAATATATTCACTGTCTTACTAAAAAAAGACAGAATTTATTATGTTATGCTTTGATTTGAGCTAATAAATATTTAGGTTTAATTGTGAGACGCAAATGTTTTATTACCTAACATACTAAAATGTCTTGTATTATGAAGACATAAATAGTTCTAAAAAATTAGTAGCCTAAAACCAAATGGAAACTTGCTCTGTACCTGGACATCTTCCGCATTAACAACTGTGCAATGCATTACAACTTCCCGAACCTATTTACCTTCCCATTAATTGGCCTAAAGTAGACACGCCTAAACTAATTTTCAACGGGATTGTAAGTTGAATTTAACATCGGCCTCTCAGCGTGTACAGATCATTTCATTAGCCTAGGGAAGAGGTTTGCATTATGGATGGCAAAGTTTGGCTCCATTATTGCGCCGCCTGAGTGAGTGAACTAGTGTTTTCTCAGGCTTCTAATTACGTTTGCATCGAATGTTTTCGCAAAATGTGTAATACATTTATTGTATTAGCACTTATGAATAACCTTTGTAAAAGTGGTATGAGGATTATAGGCAGTTACAATGGGGTGTCGAGTTTATCTTAGCAATGAAATGTTGAGGTTAAATTTTAGAAGGGTAAATTTTATTAGACTCGCCTTAAACTTCTAGGAGTAAAACCGTAGAAAAAAACCAAAAATATATTTCCAAAAAATTGAAGCCAAATGTGGCGGTCAAGGGCAACAGCTGTATTTACTTTATAAGAATTATTCAATTCCTGCGTTTAGTTCTCTCTCTCTCTCTCTCTCTCTCTCTCTCTCTCTCTCTCTCTCTCTATATATATATATATATATATTTAATAAATTTAAAATATTTCAAACACAAGAATACTTTTAATGAATATATTTATTCAAAGCTTTTCGCCAATAAAAAAGTATCAGCATCTTCAGGAAAAATAATTATCTAATAAAATACTTTTACAAAATTTCACTTTTAAAATAAATTTTGTAAAAGTATTTTATTAGATAATTATTTTTCCTGAAGATGCTGATACTTTTTTATTGGCGAAAAGCTTTGAATAAATATATTCATTAAAAGTATTCTTGTGTTTGAAATATTTTAAATTTATTAACTATATATACAAGAAAACATATCACCATATTTAATATATATATATATATATATATATATATATATATATATATATATTTCATATAATAACTCATCAATTAAATTTAATTATTTGATTTTAGTTTTATAAAATAGGAAAATATTTTACAAAAGGAGTAAGGTATGCAATATATTTACTTCGTCCAATTTGCTTTAAAATAAGTGATACCAGATGTTTTCATAAAACATGGGATTTTACGTTATAGGTTACGTGGTGGAACAGATGTTATACCGGATAGGTTATGTTATTTTACTTACAATAACTGTAACTATTTCATAAAAAGTAACTAAATTAAAAGTTTTTTTTGTCTATGTAGGAATGACTATTAAAACCGTTTTGTTTATATTTGTTGTTTCCTACTTGTGATCATTATTAGAGGCAGATAGTTAATGTCACATCACTATTATAAGCAGCTAAACATTGAGGGTTTAAAAAACTATCAGACGCGGCTAAAGACATTTTTATTGAAAAACTGGAATTAAAATATAAGACCCTTCATCATTACATTCAATTGATTAGTTTAAAATTCATTGAAGTATAAATAAATTTATTTTGTCATTTCGTAATATAATATTTAGTAACAAGACCTCTTATTAATAATCCACAACACATAACCTAAAAATCAGTAACATAACCTAAAAATAACGAAATGGTTTTTTCTATGAACTCACACGATATCGCTTGATATAATACTTGTATAGGCTATTTATAGATACATTTCGCACGAAAATAAAGATGTTTTCAACATTTTAAGACTTTGCCTGAAACAGACCTGCCTGAAAACGTTGCCACTTCCAAAATGTCCTGGACGAGGCTTGATACGCGTTACGTTACAATGGTTTTAAATGAATTTTCAATGAATTTTAAAGAAATGAAGGTAAACTCTCTGAGAATATTTCACGGTAAGTTTCAGACTAAATGCACATACAACGGATCGTATATTAAAGGCAATGTGGTATAAACAGTGTTTTCACCCAAGGCTATGTATAAGTGACTCAACCTCTAACAATAGGAGAGTCGCAAAAACTATAAATGATCTCGAGGCAACCATTCTTGCGTTTTATGCTGACTATTCTCATTTAACCAAACATAAGTGAACAAATGCCACAGCGCAAGTTTTCCTATTATAAGTTCAACTATTTCAATGCTAGGTTTTGTTAAAGATTACCAAAGACAATAAACAAATCTTTAAAAAAAGATACTTGAATAAACATAAATTTTAAACAACAAATTGAATGCCCCTCTATTTTTACTTCCAATTTTTTGGAACAATTAAATACTAATTATAGAATGTAATACAGTTATTTTGTCTGATTATATTTTTATT
Source organism: Prosapia bicincta (assembly GCA_036971475.1). Classification (NCBI taxonomy): domain Eukaryota; kingdom Metazoa; phylum Arthropoda; class Insecta; order Hemiptera; family Cercopidae; genus Prosapia; species Prosapia bicincta. The sequence goes on from JBAIZL010000002.1 coordinate 11,900,089, forward strand.
ACTTTAATAATTCATACGCAAAAATAATTTCACAACTTAGTATCATAAAAATAAGAGTGGATGAGGTTTTTTACAAATAATTGTAATATTTGTAAATAATTTAAAGATAATAAATGAGCTAAAGCAAGAAATGTAAAATCTAAACATGAGAAAAAATGTCCTTTTTCCTGTATGATCCGGTACGAAACTGTTCGTGTGTAGTATCTCATGAGTTTGCATCACTTGGCGATGTATAAGGAAGAGAGAAATTGTAAACATAAATAAAATGAGAGGTGTAGCTCAGTGAGAAGCAAAGCTGAGTATTTCCGGTCAGATTCTTCCGTTTTACCGAGAAGGTTTATTTCCGGTGGAATTCCTATCTTTACAAATAGCCTAAGCCATTCAATAACCAGCGAAAACCTTTACTGCAAAGTGAATGTCTACTTTCAGATATTTCTATGTTTATCTTTGTCGCAAATGAAAAAAACTATCCTTTTGATTGAACCTTTTTTCAGCTTATTTCATCACGTCATATCTGCACTGGCTATTTAGAAACTCACTGACCAGTGGATGTGTGCTACCCTGAAGATGATACTGACAACTTCAACCCTTGGCCGTTGAGCAATTTAGCAACTCACTGACCAGTGGAGAGCTACCCTGAAGATGAGACTGTCGGGGAGGTGTTCGGCCTTCATGACCTACAGCTGATACTCCAGGATTGGTCTTCATTCTAAATGCTGCAACGCTAACAGCTCTTGGAGTTTATGATCAACTGGCTCCTCCTAGGCAAGACTTTACCCGCAGAGAGTTCCTTTAATCTATCTTGGTTTTACATTTACTGGTCTCTATTTATTAAGGATTGGAGGGTTGGAGTAAACACGGACGATCAGACTGTGTAAGGGGTATCAGTTCCAATGGGAAGGGAGAAGATATTATAAAGTTTTACAACATAAATAAAACGTTTAAAATTTAATTTGTATGATATCCAAACTTAAGTTTTTTGCATACCGTAGAATTTTCCTCATGCAAAACAAACACAGCGAGCCTTCATTTAAACAATTAGTCAGTTGGCTCTGATTGACCTAGTACACCCCATCACACACAACAGTCCCTTAGTTACAGCTTATATAACTTACACATACACTAAACTCACTCTACAAAGTACATACATTTATATAATTTTAAAAACTTGTAACAAAATTTTGCAAAACAAATTACAAATTGCCTGATTAAAAACCCGTTTACAATGTGACTATAGGGGTTCGAAGCACGTCCCCGTGCCGCTTCAAAATCTACCCTTAAAGTTTATAGAGCCCAGCAGGAAGACCGTCACTGCACGCAAGGCATAAACACTGCGCGCCACTAGACATGCTGGGCATAGGCTTCACGGAAATTACATACCTGTCGTCCTGAACACTTTATGGGAGCTCGTGATGGCCATAGATAACTCGGGAATATTGCCGGGATGCATAGCTTGTCTTAAACAACTTGTCGATTATATTAGTTAAATTTAATACCGTGTCACCATAACAATATTATGCTGTATTGCTTATGCCAAATTATCAATGGAGCACGAGCATTAACAGACACACAAACACATACAAATGCAGACAGAAGGAGAGAGAGAAACCCACAAGCACACACAAACACACACACACACACACACATACATACACAAACACATACACATACACACACACACACACACACACACACACACACACACACACACACACACACACACACACACACACACACACACACACACACACACACACACACACACACACATACATACACACAAACAGACAACACTCGTGAATATTCTTTATTAGAACACAAGACTTAATAAAATTTAATTAATGGAAGTTAAACATTTTACTTAGACATTTCGGTATTTTGTTTTAAAATTAAAATTAGTTATATTTCTATTTATTGCCACAACAAAAACTTTTCAATAGAGGTATATTTTTAAATATAATAATGAAAGATTTTATACTACTAATCGGAAATCAGAGTCATCTTTTACGATAAATAATATTCACCGTAAATATAATGGTAAAATAAATTAATTATTTTCAGAGTAATGTTGACACCATCAAACCTCTAATATTAAAGCCGTAAAGGTAAATTAAATAATTCGTAAACTAGTTCTTAATGGCTAATAAAACACGTTTATTTAAATAAATTTTATATCGTTAACATAGTACTTTATTATTTCAATTTGTGTGTTATCGTATGTGTTAGCGCATTTATGTAAGGTATATGTAATAATGGACTGCAGACAATTTGCTTGACATGCAATAAATGTATAGTGACAATAAATCTAAAATAGTTTTGTTGAGAATTTGAGTTAATTAATTTTATTTTGCAAAGTATAATATTTTAATTAAATTAACAACCTATCGATTATAATAGTTAAATTTAATACCGTGTTACGATAAAAATATTATGCTGTCTTGCTTATGCACAATTATCAATGGAGCACGAGCATTAACAGACACACACACACACACACACTCACACACATACACGAAGAGAGAGAGAAACACACAGGCGCACACACGCAGAGAGAGAGAAAGAGAGAGACGCCCAGAGAGAGAGAGAGAGAGAGAAAGAAACCCACACACACACACACAGAGAAACACACACACAAAGACACACACACACAGAAACACACACGCACACACACACACACACACACACACACACACATACATACATCAAACACAAGTTATAAATTCATACACGTTCAAACAAAGTCAGAAACGGAATGGTTACAAGTGAAAATTACACTGGTTTAGTTTATAATCGAATTAAATATCTTCATGTATGAAATACAGTACTCTAACGCTGGACCATTTCTCGCGGCGACATATGTATTTCTTAAATACATGTGTGAATTTCTTTCGCCCCCAACAGCATGTCTACGAAACTTCCTTCGCACAACCTTAAATTGTTTCCTGGGTTACCACACAATATCGTAAATAATGTTCTAGGATTAAAAATAATTAAAACAATAAAATAAAGAAACAAACTGGATTAACTTCTCCGAACCTTGCTTCACAAATGGATAGTGGGAAATGAAAGGAAAATAAAGCGTTTAAATAGTAACAAACGAAAATAAGAGTTCAACACCATATATAGAAAAGAAAAAGAATAATCGAAAGGCAATGGGTTTGCCACCTAATATTGTTATTCTGTTATATGTATATACATATTTATATTAGTTGTAATTATAAAAAAAGAAGTAAAATTAAATAAATATTTGTTGACCTTAGTAGAAATTTACTTTAGAAAAAAATTATATCACTTGTTATATATTATTTCATTGCACGTTTAGCTATTAATTACAGTGAAATGGTTGAATTTATAAAAATTAAATATCACTGAAAAATCTTTTAAATCTTTATTTTATTTTTTGTCTAAATAAGTTTTTAATATTGTATGATTATAACCTAACTTAATAGATTTAGTAATAGGTAATATGAACTCTGATTAAGCAGCATGGTTATCTATTTCATTTAATAGTTCATTTAACCTTTTATCTAGAAGCCTAATGACCTCAAGGTCATAATTATTACTAAAGAGTTTTTACAGTTACCAAAAATAAATGTGTTTCTTTAACAATGATATTTTTTGTATTTTCGGCTTCATAATTAAAGAGTTACATTGCTGTCATAGAAACGTAGAACAAAAATTAAATAACCTAATTATTTCCCTATTGACTTTTTTTATTCTGTACACTTCTGGGTATTTATTCCTAAATAGGCCTGTAACACGTCAAATGCAATTTAATGTGTCAATATCGTTAGGCGTGAGTCCAAAAATGTAATTGTTCTTGTATTTAGTTCTGTGAAAAATATCAAACATTATATACAACCACATCTTTACACGTTTATTGACTTCAAATAACAATATAAAATGGTTTTGAAATACCACAAAAATATATCTTTCGTAAGGAAGGCTACGACTTGCTTTGTGTAAGAATTGACAGGCCGTCCAAGATGTTGGAAAATGTTTCTATTTCCTTATGTAAAACGTCCAAAGTAAGGGATAACACGGTCGTGGAGGGTTTCTGCGCATTTGCATATGTATTTGGGGCTGGACGTTGAATGTTCCCAGACTAAACACAAGCTAAATCCATCAAGCAATGTATGACGAGCGTTTAGGGAATGTCTTGTCTTTAGGGTTTTGGCTGTCCTTAAAGGGAAACTGTTGCAGAAACAAGTAAATGTAACTGGATGTTATATTGATATATTATGTGTAAAAAAATTGAAAAGAAATACACTGCTTCAAAATATATATTTTCGTATGAAATTTGGTGGTGAGTAATATACGATATCAGAGGTTTGAGCCAAAATGACGTCAGAGAGAGACTACAATGCACACAGTCCCTTAGTTACAGCTTATATAACTTACACATACACTAAACTGACTCTACAAAGTACATATATTTATAGAATTTTAAAACTTGTAACGAAATATTGCAAAACAAGTTACAAATGGCCTGATTAAAAACCCGTTTACAATGTGATTATTGGGGTTCGAAGCACGTCCCCGTGCCGCTTCTAAAGCGGCCCTTAAAGTTTATAGAGCCCAGCAGGAAGACCGTCACGAGGGCATAAACACTGCGCTCCACTAGACATGCTGGGCATAGGCTTTACGGAAATTACATACCTGTCGTCCTGAACACTTTATGGGAGCTCGTGATGGCCATAGATAACTCGGGAATATTGCCGGGATGCATAGATTGTCTTAAACAACTTGTCGATTATATTAGTTAAATTTAATACCGTGTTACTATAACAATATTATGCTGTATTGCTTATGCACAATTATCAATGGAGCACGAGCATTAACAGACACCCAACGAAACACACACACACACACACACACACACACACACACACACACACACACACACACACACACACATACACACACACACACACACACACACACACACACACACACACACACACACACACACACACACACACACACACACACACACACACAGACAACACTCGAGAATATTAATTATTAGAACACAACACTTAATACATTTAAGAACGGAAGTTAAACATTTCACTTAGACATTTCGGTATTTAGTTTTAAAATTAAAATTAGTTATATATTTATTTATTGCCCCAACAATAACTTTTCAATAGAGGTATATTTCTAAATATAATAATGAAAGATTTTATACTACTAATCAGAAATCAGAGTCACCTTTTACGATGAATAATATTAACCGTAAATTTTATGGTAAAACAATTTAAGTAGTTTCAGAGTAATTTTGACACCATCAAACCTCTAAACTAAATTAAATAATTCGTAAACTAGTCCTTAATGGCTAATAAAACACGTTTATTTAAATAAATTTTATATCGTTAACATTGTACTGTATTATTTCAATTTGTGTGTTATCGTATGTGTTAGCGCATTTACGTAAGGTATATGTAATAATGGACTGCAGACAATGTGCTTGACATGCAATAAATGTATAATGACAAGAAATCTAAAATAGTTTTGTTGAGAATTTGAATGAATTAATTTTATTTTGCAAAGTAAATATTTTAATTTGATTACCATTTCATGATCCTCTATTAATACCTTTGGAATAGAAAATATTTCTTTGTCTTAATATTATCTAAATATTTTCAATTTTGTGTTTTAAAATATTGTGAATAATTAATTGATAATTTTTAAGTAGAGTCTGTTTTAATGAAAATGTTATAAAGTTATGTTTGTAGAGTTTCTACAGAGCTAAAACATTATTTTTTAAACATCTCTAATTTACATTTGCTTAGTATCAAGTAAATTGGTTTGAGTACCTTGTAGCTGTTTGTTGTCAATTTTTTATCAGAATATGTTATATAAGCTGCATACAATTTATAATACCAATAGATAAAAATATTGATACCAGTAAAAATGATATATAGGGATTTATATGTCTGAAAATTTAAATGTAACATTACACAGCAAACCTTGAAATGTAAATACAGTAGAGTTCAAAATTCCGAATTACGTTATTTCGAGGTTCCATTATTATCGAGCCCGACTTCAAATCGATTAAGCCGCGGAATTATTCAGCTACCCCATCGGCGTTTAGAATCATTTCCTCGTCAGCATTGCCGGCTTCATATAGGAACTAAAGTGCTAATCAGAGTTGGATAGAGAAATATGTAGTTCCTAACTATTAAAAACCTAACTTAAAATCCTGAGTCATCATGAAACTGTTGGTTACGTTTATGATCCACAAGAAGAAACCGATTTGACATTTCTTATCACGAAACTTAGGGGTTGTGACAGTTCTGATGTTAACCATTCGAGATAACAGCTGTTACAAATAATGAAAAATACAAAAAAGGGTTGGAGGCAGTGAAGACGAGGATAAAGATCAAGGTTCGACCGAGAGAGTACAAGAAAAGAAAATTAGTGGTGGTAAAGGAACAACCATCTTGGGAACTGCACTACGCTAAATTGAACAGGCACCACTCCAACAGATGGGCTTCTGCTAAGAAGTCTACGCGACACCGCAACACTAAAACAATCTGATAAGCAAAACGCAGAAAGCACATAGCAACGTTTTCCAAAAAGTATAGCAACCGTGATGAACAATGTATTCCAAAGTAACATTAATTTATGTAAATACTGTAATCAGTAATGTTCTATAAAAGTAGTTTTTCCTTCCTAATTCTTTATTAAGTATAGTATTAGTATTATTTCATTAGAAACTAAAGTATTTTTTAGAAACTAATGTATTATGAGAAACCAATTAAAACTGTATATTTTTCTAATTCACAGGACGTATTTCCGTGTAATCCGAGGAGGTCTTTGTCCCATCTACCTCGAATTATCGAGACTCTACTGTATAGTTAACCTATAAAGTAACCCAATAAGCCAAAGTGAGTCTTTAATATACAATATCAAGAGTAATGGTACAATATAAAAAAATATAAATGTTGCCAACTCCCAATACCAAAAATATAATCAAAATAACAAATATTACTAGTTACCCAAGAATAAACCCTTATGTACATTTCCTTGACCATGTGATCTTCATCAGAAGGTTCTGTTACGAACCATATGTCAGTATAGATTGTAAATTATTATATTCTAGTATGGAACTGTACTATATTGAAATCTGCATAAGAGTTTAATCCTAGGTAAGTAGCATTGTTAGCCAATTTGTTATTGTTGTTTATGCTTTTTGAGGTATTTGGGACTTTGAATATATTACTTTTTGAGCTTTATCAATAAATACAATAAAAGGTTTCACAGAAGTGCTACAGGTATAGTCATCAAGTAAAGCTCCTCTAAATTGTACTCAGGATTGCCGTACATGCTGTAACCTCGTTTAATTGACTTTTCAGTTCATAAATTGGTTTTTCGGAGATGGATTGAGACAGGTTTGGACCGACTAATTGTCGTGAACTGTGGAAGTCTTGGGTGGTAGTTGAGGTGGTTGTGTGTGTATATCATCATTTGGGGGGAGGGTTCTTTACAGACATTTGTATGATTACGTGTGTGCGTGTGGATGTGTGTATAAGACGTTGGTTCTAACATAACTTCTAAAAGTAATGAGAATTGTTACACAATTTTAAACAATTAATATAAACAACATACTTTCAAAATCAATTCCTAATCAAGTCAACAACGAAAAAAATTATTTTAGCTACTTTTTATTAAATAATTATAATAAATATAAGTAAAGTATTATAAACTATGAGTTAAAACAGCTGTTCTACCACATAACCTATACCATAACATCAGCTGTCTTATAAAACCATATGTTATCAATTATTTTAAGCCAAAAGCGATGAAACACTTATATTGCATACCTTGACCGTTTTGTAAAAGGGTTTTCTGCCATATAAGACTAAAACTAAATAAATAAATTTATTAATGAATTAAGAGTAGATCTATATTTAACATAGAGTGTCGTTTTCTACAAGGTTAAATAATCTATTTGAAGTTGAATGAATGGATAAAAAGTATTTTATTAACGAATGAAAATTTGAATTATATATATGTAAATATATATATATATATATATATATATATATATATGGATATATATTTAATATATTAAAAATATTTCAAAAGCAAGAATACTTCCAATACATATATTATTCATAAGCTTTTCGTCGATAAAACAGTATCAGCATCTTCAGGAACATAATTATGTAACACAAGATTTTATTACATAATTATTTTCCCGTAGATGCTGATACTGTTTTATCGGCGAAAAGATTTGTATAATATATGTAATAGAAGTATTCTTGTTTTTGAGATATTTTAAATTTATTAACTATATTACTAGAAAACATATCACCATATTTAAAATATATATATATATATATATATATATATATATATATATATATATATATTTACATATATCTACAAAGAGTCTATATCTAAGATATATTTACAAAGAGTGTGAACTAATAGAAGGAATCGATCAACCTTTTGTTATTTACGTAAAACAATTTAGCATAGAGACTACTTCAGGTCTACATAACCGTAGGTATTCTATAACAATAACCTATTTTTTGCAATACCCAATCACGTTTTCCTTCCTCGTGTAGAAGTTCTATCCAATTTCACCGCATTACAAAGCTCTTACACAGTTTGCTTGAGTTGGGAACTTGATCACAGAGTTTGATCTACCTCAACAAACTTCCACAAGAAGAGTTGGCAGAACTGACTTGTGGATTAGTGGCTCAGGAAAAAGGTAGCGGTAAGAAAGTAGACGATAATTGTTTTTTCAACAGCTGGTAACAATGAAAACTCAAAACAAAGAATTTAAGAAAATTCTAGTTGCTTGAGAGGTTTATTTACACAGGATATTTAATATGTGCCTAAATAGACGTTTATTGTTGAATAGAGAAAACAAATTATTCATAAAAACAAACCATGTAATATACAATAAAATTATTATTAATTATTAATTACTAATTAATTATACTACTGTATTAATATTATATTATTATTAATTATGTTATTAATAGTATTATTAAAAATATTGAATTTTTAACCTTAGTAATATAAGGTAATTACATTGTTGAAAACCAATATGTTTTCCCCAATGTTTCGTTATATAAAGGCAGAAAGCGATAATACGGTTTGTAGTAATTTTAATTCCAAGGAAGGTGAGAACATTTAGATAGGTTTTGCAAGAAGATCTAGGTTAGTGAAATAACTAACAAAATTCAGAGTTTAGGCCTAATTTAAATTATAAATTGGTAGTTTGGGTTGTGGTGTTTAAAAGCTAAAAATATTTTAAAAAATATATTATAGCTGACTTAAATCATACATATTTTAGAACGAAATAAACCATATTTAGTAATTTGAAATTACTGCTCTCAGAACATTATTAAAGTAGAAGCTAGATAAATTGAAAAAAATGGTAAAATATAGAATATATAAGCCATTATAATTAATTTAATTTTAACTAATTTTGTAATAACATTCTCTTATATAAAGCATTTAATTTCTGTTGGCAATATTTCTATATACATGAGTAGTTTTCTACCTTTCCTAACGTTACAGTATTCTTCTCTAATGGCGCGTTTCGGAGTGATTCCATTTTCAAAACTAAAATCGTATTTAAATTTAAAGAGTACGATTTAAGTTTTGAAAATGAAATAGATTCAAAACGCGTCAACACAGGAGAATATTGTGACGTTAGAAAAGACAGAAAATTGTACTCAAATATAAAGGGTGATATATTCTATTAAAAATCAATGCAGTGGAAGACTTGAAAATAAGAATCATTTTTTTCTAGTTTTTCTAGTTCGAACATTTAGCGACCTGAACAACTTAAATAACAAGATTAATGAAGCAATGCCAACCATAACCGAAGAAATGTTAACTAATGTTTGCACAGAAGTTGAGTATCGTTTGGCCATTTGTCAGGCGACTAAGGGCACCCAAATTGAATCTTATTATTGATGTAAAAAAACTTTTTCAGACGACAAATTAGTTGAATATACAAGAATAACTGTAAGTAATTCGGTTTTTGTCTAACCCATGTTCCAAAGCGTACTATTCATTCATGATAACCCTGTATAATTATTTTATTAACGAATAAAAATTTAAACAAGATAGAAATTAGAAAGTGGGTGAACTAATAGAAGGAAATAAATGTAAAATACCTAGTTTGTGCATAATAAAAACAGCTGTTTTATAAATCACACGTTGCCACATAATAGAAAAAAACAATAGATGTTTTTGAATATATAGGAAAAAATAAACTGAAAGAGAGGAAGAGAACAGCTGTTAGTATTAACCTCATTGAGTTGCATTCGGCAATCTTCGGAACAATCCGGAATATTACATACTTTGTTAGGTGATGACCGATTGAGTCCAATGGAAGGTTTATTCATATGCGACGCTATAACAAATAAATTAGATATAAGAAAATGCACTGGGAAATTTACATTTCTAAAAATATATTAATTATATCATGGACTTTATAAAGGCGTACGTTACGGAAAGTTATTCCTAGACGTAAAACCTTCCAAACCTTTTTAGTTTGGTCCTAAAATACTCTCATTTGCATATTATAATATAAATATTAAGTTATTAAAAAAAACATTCAGTCAGTATTATGTACGGATACAATCTGCAAGCCGGCTACACTCAGTGTTGCCAAAATGGAAAAGCGAAAAGTAATTTAAATTGAAAAGCTCATTGTGTTGTTCAGAAACACGGTGCTTTCATACAAGGTGAACGTATTTTCTGTGGCTATTGTTCCGGCCATTGTTGTCGTCAGTGATTGCTTAACCTGGTTGCTCTAGAAATTGTATTTTTGTAATTTAATAAAAAAAGCAAGTTCGTTATATGAAGTCAAAGAGTCACTTATAAATTTACTATAAAGAAGTGTTTCAGTTTGTAAAAGAAAACATATTGTATTTTATAGGTAAATTGATTGGGTATTCTTATTGTAATCTTTTTTGTCACCGTTAGGAATATTGGTATGCTATTTAGTGCCCTCTCATGCATTACCTAGCATCAAAACTATATTCTTCGTTGAAGCGTTTTGGAATAACACCATCAACAAAACTCTAAACAAATACAGTTTAAAGTTTTCTTAATGTAAGAGTACAGTTTAAAGTTCAGAGGATGGAGTATTTCCGAAACGGGACAACAAAAAATAATGTTTTAATGTTCGGAGGGGCAGGAAAAGGAACACAAATGTAATTGTCAGTACGCTTTTGCATAAATAAATAATTACGAATACCAACATACAAATAAAAAACATTTTAACGTGTTTTAATTAGAAATTCTTTAGGAATTTTGTCATTGAAGATTATAAATATATTGTTTACTAATGATTATGATTTTTATTGGTTATACATATATTTTAACGCATAAAGCTATATCAAAATTTCTAGTTTAGAATTTGTGTAGTTTTAATTTTTGCAATCACTGAAGAAAATGACTTTTCCGTTGAAGCACGTACTGGTATATCCGTACCAGTATTATGTACGGATACAATCTTAAAGCCGGCTACACTCAGTGTTGCCAAAATGGAAAAGCGAAAAGTAATTTAAATTGAAAAGCTCATTGTGTTGTTCAGAAACACGGTGCTTTCATACAAGGTGAACGTATTTTCTGTGGCTATTGTTCCGGCCATTGTTGTCGTTAGTGATTGCTTAACCTGGTTGCTCTAGAAATTGTATTTTTGTTATTTAATAAAAAAAAGCAATTTCGTTATATGAAGTCAAAGAGTCACTTAAATATTTACTATAAAGAAGTGTTTCAGTTTGTAAAAGAAAATATCTGTTTTTTTATAGGTAATTATACGAGATATTCTTACTGTAATGTTTTTTTGTTACCGTTAGGAATATTGGTATGCATTTGAGTGCCCTCTTCTGCCTTACCTAGCATCAAAACTATATTCTTCGTTGACGAGTGTCGGATTAACTTCTTTTAACGGTTTTTTATAATTAAATAATTACGAATACCAACTCCCAAATAAAAAAAAAAATTTTTCACGTGTTTTAATGAGAAAACATCGACATTGTCGTATTCTTTAGTAACATCGACATTGAATATTATAAAAATATTTTTCACTGATGATTATAGATATAACAAAATTTGTAGTTTAGAACTTGTGTAGTTTTAATTACGTATTGAGTGTCAGATTTTAAAAATAATTTATCATGAAGAGGACTCGAACCTATGGTATCCAACACTCGACTAAAAGATTATAAAAGCAATTCTCACGCCTTTAGATCACTCAGAAATATATATTTCAGATAAAATAAATTCTATGGGATATTGTTGAAGAAGAATGTTATACTTGCAAGTAGTTAAATGTTAAATAATGCTTAGTCTAAATTATAAAATAGAGGAATGTAAATCGCAAATGTTTCTTTTAAAAATAGTTTTTCTACCAGTCTCTTAACTAATGTTGTGACAATAAAATATCAGGTTTATAGTTTCCACAATGATTTAGAAATACACGTCAAATGCATTATCACATTCGATAATTTTGTTATATGATATGCTCCTCGAAAATGCGTCATAGACAAGAAACTAGTGATCTTAATTGAAAATAATATTTGTTCATATGTACGTTGAATATCGTCTTACAAACATAACTTCACTTTAGAAGCACACTCCTTTACAAGTCCGGGTCTACGTGTTGGTGCCCTAGGCGAAAACCCTCATTAAAGTACCTTCGTGGGGTCTCTCGGGTAAGTGCTTCGGAAATATATTTATAATATTGTTATAAAAAAGAATTTTATTTTGTAAGGTTTTTTATTATTAACTGCGATAAGTAAAAAAAAACGAATGTTTATTTGGAGTAAAATTATTTTCAAATAGTTGAATTGAAAGCAGTTGAATGAAAAGAAACAATGGCTTTGAATTTAGTCTTTTGTTTTGTCGACTTATACATTAAACAAATATTCTTTGAGCTTACCTTGTGAGTTTTGTGTATGTTTTTATTTGTTTCTGACTTATACATTATTAATTACAAACATAAATTGTTATTAGAAAGTTATACAAACATGAAACGCATATACCATTAGTTATATCGGTTTATAGAATTTATAATTGATTGCTTTGTTAACAGTTCTCTTAATAACAAAAATAAACAGTTTAACATCATATGATCATACACGTATCTGCAAAAAATTTGACTAAATTAATAACCTATTTTCTAAAACAGCTTTATTAAACGCCCCATCCCCTTTTTACCTATTGATTCGTCTGCCTATACTAGCAGTGCACAGAAGTACAAGACTTTTATTTACTTTATATATGTATATCCCCAAATCTGAAAAACAATTTCACAATCTGTGAGTCCTTCCCAAACACGCGCATAGGTTGTCCCTATTGACGAGCCGAGTCTGCCCTTTATAAAGGAATTCGTGAGGGAAACCGCCTGCCCCACAATTATCTCCACCATTAGTAAACTATAGCTCCAAAGTATCCCGTTGGGTTAGGTTTGGCTATAAAACAAATGACAAACTTTAACTTTCCTGAAGTAAAGTAGGCTACACGAAGTGAAGCTATTAACATTGATTTTATCGCAACTTACATCGTAATATGATGAGGAAAAATATAGAAACCCTTTGGCTTTTATGTCTTCTCTTCGTTATGACATTAAAAATTAAAAATATATATCCCGTTAGGTTTAGAAAAGGGGGAAAATAACATAAGATTACCGCTTGATGTAGTCGACGTTAACAAACATAAAGATATTATTTGTTTACTACCAAACCTTTTCAATCTTATTTGTTAAATTCGGCAATCGGTTAGTTTACATAGGAAACTTATTTTTTGCTTTTATAGGGCATAGTTTTTCCTCATTTTCCTGAATGATTATATTATAAAGTAGTGTTTGTAAAGTCAGTTAATGCTTTTATGTGCTTACTTTATTTACATAAAAGTAACTTTCAACACTGTTTATTGTTTGAGATAAGTAAAATAAAATGTATCCTGATTAGAACGTATTTCTAACTAGAAGTAAAAACGTAAACCAAAACTAACCTAACTTTTCCCATCCCAGACTTAATAACATAATACATTCACTGTCTTACTAAAAAAAGACAGAATTTATTATGTTATGCTTTGATTTGAGCTAATAAATATTTAGGTTTAATTGTGAGACGCAAATGTTTTATTACCTAACATACTAAAATGTCTTGTACCATGAAGACATAAATAGTTCTAACAAATTAGTAGCCTAAAACCAAATGGAAACTTGCTCTGTACCTGGACATCTTCCGCATTAACAGCTGTGCAGTGCATTACAACTTCCCGAACCTATTTACCTTCCCATTAATTGGCGTAAAGTAGACACGCCTAAACTAATTTCCAACGGGATTGTAAGTTGAATTTAACATCGGCCTCTCAGCGTGTACAGATCATTTCATTAGCCTGGGGAAGAGGTTTGCATTATGGATGGCAAAGTTTGGCTCCATTATTGCGCCGCCTGAGTGAGCGAACTAGTGTTTTCTCAGGCTTCTAATTACGTTTGCATCGAATGTTTTCGCAAAATGTGTAATACATTTATTGTATTAGCACTTATGAATAACCTTTGTAAAGGTGGTATGAGTATTATAGGCAGTTACAAAGAGGTGTCGAGTTTATCTTAGCAATGAAATGTTGAGGTTAAATTTTAGAAGGGTAAATTTTATTAGACTCGCCTTAAACTTCTAGGAATAAGACCGTAGAAAATAACAGAAAATATATTTCCAAAAAATTGAAGCCAAAAGTGGCGGTTGAGGGCCACAGCTGTATTTACTTTATAAGAAATATTCAATTCCTGCGTTTAGTTCACACACTCTTTCTATCTCTATCTCTTTCTCTCTCTCTCTCTCTCCCTCTCTCTCTCTCTCTCTCTCTCTCTCTTTCTCTCTCTCTCTCTTTCTCTCTCTCTCTCTCTCTCTCTCTCTCTCTATATATATATATATATATATATATATTTCATATAATAATTCATCAATTAAATTTAATTATTTGATTTTAGTTTTATAAGATAGGAAAACATTTTACAAAAGGAGCAACGTATGCAATATATTTACTTCGTCCAATTTGCTTTGAAATAGGTTATAACAGATGTTTTCATACAACAGGGGATTTTACGTTATAGGTTATGTGGTGGAACAGATGTTTTACCGGATAGGTTATGTTACTTTATTTACAATTACTGAAACTAATTCATAAAAAGTAACTAAATTAAAAGTTTTTTTTTGTCTATGTAGGAATGACTATTAAAACCGTTTTGTTTATATTTGTTGTTTCCTACTTGTGATCATTATTAGAGGGAGATCGTTAATGTCACATCACTATTATAAGCAGCTAAACATTGGTGGTTTTAAAAACTATCAGACGAGGATAAAGACATTTTTATTGAAAAACGAATTAAAATATAAGACCCTTCATCATTACATTCAAATGATTAGTTTAAAATTCATTGAAGTATAAATAAATTTATTTTGTCATTTCGTAATATAATATTAAGTAACAAGCCCTCTTATTAATAATCTACAACACATAACCTAAAATTCAGTAACATAACCTAAATATAACGAAATGGTTTTTTCTATGAACTCACACGATATCGCTTGATATAATACTTGTATAGCCTATTTATAGATACATTTCGCACGAAAATAAAGATGTTTTCAACATTTTAAAACATTTCAGACTTGCCTGAAAACGTTGCCACTTCCAAAATGTCCTGGACGAGGCTTGATACGCGTTACGTTACAATGATTTTAAATGATTTTCAATGAATTTTCAAGAAATGAAGACAAACTCTCTGAGAATATTTCACGGTAAGTTTCAGACTAAATGCACATACAACGGATCGTATATTAAAGGCAATGTGCTATAAACAGTGTTTTCAACCATTTCACCCAAATCTATGTATAAGTGACTCAACCTCTAACAATAGGAGAGTCGCAAAAACTATACATGATCTCGAGGCATCCATTCTCGCGTTTTGTGCTGACTATTCTCATTTAACCAAACGTAAGTGAACAAATGCCACAGCGCAAGTTTTCCCATTATAAGTTCAACTATTTCAATGCTAGGTTTTGTTAAAGATTACCAAGGACAATAAACAAATCTAAAAAAAGATACTTGAATAAACATAAATTTTAAACAACATAAATTGAATTCTCTTCTATTTTTACTTCCAAACCAAATACTAATTATAGAATGTAATACAGCTATTTTTTCTAAATATATCTTTATTACTTTAATAATTCATATGCACAAATAATTTCACAACCCAATATCATAAAAATATGAGTGGATGAGTGTTTTACAATTGTAAATAATTTCTAGATAATAAATGAGCTAAAGCGAGAAATGTAAAATCTAAACATGAGGAAAAATGCCCTATTTCCTGTATGATCCGGTACAAAACTGTGTGAATGTAGTATCTCATGAGTTTGCATCACATGGCGAGGTATAAGGAAGAGAGAAATTGTAAACATAAATAAAATGAGAGGTGTAGCTTAGTGAGATGCAAAATTGAGTATTTCCGGTCAGATTCTTCCGTTTTACTGAGAAGGTTTATTTCCGGTGGAATTCCTATCTTTACAAATAGCCTAAGCCATTCATATACCAGCGAAAAATTATACTGCAAAGTGAATGTCTACTTTCACATATTTCTATGTTTATCTTTGGCGCAAATGAAAAAACTATCTTTTTGATTGAACCTTTTTCAGCTTATATCATGACGTCATATCTGCACTGGTATAGTTAAACAAAATCTAAAAAGTAAATATCCGCGTAATAGCTTAGACAAAAATATCTGGCAAAAAAAACTTTTAATTTATGGAATGAACCTTACTTACGAGACAACTTCTACCCTTGGCCGTTGAGCAATTTAGCAACTCACTGACCAGTGGAGAGCTACCCTGAAGATGAGACTGTCGCGGAGGTGTTCGGCCTTCATGGCCTACAGTTAATACTCCGGGATGGGTCTTCATTCTAAATGCTGCAAAGCTAACAGCTCTTGGAGTTTATGGTCAACTGGCTCCTCCTAGGCAAGACTTTACCCGCAGAGAGTTCCTTTAATCTATCTTGATTTTACATTTGCTGGACATCTTTATTAAGGATAGGAGGGTTGGAGTGAACACGGACGGTCAGACTGTGCGAGGGGTATCAGTTCCAATGGGAAGGGAGACGGGAAGTGGGAACGCTTGTAAAGTTTTACAACATAAATAAAACGTTTTTAAGTTAATGTGTATGATATCCAAACTTACGTTTTTTGCATACCGTAGAATTTTCCTCATGCAAAACAAACACAGCCCGCCTTCAATTAAACAATTAGTTAGTTGGCTCTGATTGGCCTAGTACAACTCATCACATACAACAGTCCCTTAGTTACAGCTTATATAACTTACACATACACTAAACTGACTCTACAAAGTACATACATTTATATAATTTATTTGTATAATTTAAAAACTTCTAACAAAATTTTACAAAACAAATTACAAATTGCCTGATTAAAATCCCGTTTACAATGTGACTATTGGGGTTCGAAGCACGTCCCCGTGCCGCTTCTAAAGCTACTAAAGCTCTAAACAACTTTTCGATTACATTATTTCAATTTAATACCGTGTTACCATAACATTATTATGCTGTCTTGCTTATGCACAATTATCAATTGAGCACGAGCATTAACAGACACACACAAACACACACACACACACACACACGAAGAGAGAGAGAAACACACAGGCGTACACAAGCAGAGAGAGAGAGAGAGAGAGAGATACCCAGAGAGAGAGAGAGAGAGAGAGAGAAACTCAGACACACACACACACACACACACACACACACACACACACACACACACACATACAAACACAAAAACACGCACACACATACACACAAACACACACACACAGAAACACACACACACAGAAACCCACACACACACACACACACACACACACATACACTCACAAAGAGACACACACATATAAACACAACACACACATACATATATACATCATACACAAGTTATAAAATCATACACGTTCAAACAAAGTCAGAAACGGAATGGTTACAAGTGAAAATTACACTGGTTTAGTTTATACTCGAATTAAATATATTCATGTATGAAATGCAGTACTCTAACGTTGGACCATCGCTGGACCATTTCTCACGGCACTGGACTATCTTTCTCAAGGCGACAAATGTATTTCCCCAATACATGTATGAATTTCTTTCGCCCACAACTGGATGTCTACGAAACATCTTTCGCACAACCTTAAATTTTTTCCTTGGTTACCACACAATATCGTAAATAATGTTCTAGGATTAAAAATAATTAGAACAATAAAATAAAGAAACAAACTGGATTAACTTCTCCGAACCTTTGCTTCACAAATGAATAGTGGGAAATGAAAGGAAAAGAAAGCGATTAAATAGTAACAAACAAAAAAAAGAGTTCAACACCATATATAGAAAAGAAAATGTAAAATTGCAAGGAAATTTGCTTTAGCTTTGCAACCTAATATTGTAATTCTGTTATATGTATATACATATTTATATTAGTTGTAATTATAAAATAAAAGAAGTAAAATGAAATAAATCTTTGTTGACCTTAGTAGAAATTTACTTTAAAAAGAAACTATATCACTTGTTAAATATTATATCATTGGACGTTTAGCTAATAATAACAGTGCAATGGTTGAATTTATAAAAATTAAATATCACTGACAAATCTTTTAAATCTTTATTTTATTTTTTGTCTAAATAAGTTTTTAATATTGTATGATTGTAACCTAACTTAATAGATTTAGTAATAGTTAATATGAACTCTGATTAAGCAGCATGGTTATCTATTTCATTTAATAGTTCATTTAACCTTTTATCTAGAAGCCTAATGACCTCAAGGTCAAAATTAATACTAAAGAGTTTTTACAGTTACCAAAAATAAATGTGTATTTTTAACAATGATATTTTTTGTAATAATAATCTTTTTTCGACTTCATAATGACTCGTTGAAAGAGTTACATTGCTGTGGTAGAAACGTAGAACAAAAATTAAATAACCTAATTATTCCCCTATTGACCTGTTTTATTCTGTACACTTCTGGGTATTTATTCCTAAATAGGCCTGTAACACGTCAAATGCAATTTAAAGTGTCAATAACGTTTGGCATGAGTCCAAAGATGTAATTGTTCTTGTATTTAGTTCTGTGAAAAATATCTAACATTATATACAACTACATCTTTACACGTTTATTGTCTTCAAATAACAATATAAATTGGTTTTGAAATACCACAAAAATATATCTTTCGTAAGGATGGCTACGACTTGCTTTGTGTAAGAATTGACAGGCCGTCCAAGATGTTGGGAAATGTTTCTATTTCCTTATGTAAAACGTCTAAAGTAAGGGATAACACGGTAGCGGAGAGGGTTTCTGCGCATTTGCATATGCATTTGGGGATGGGCGTTGAATGTCCTCAGACTAAACACAAGCTAAATCCATCAAGCAATGTATGACGAGCGTTTAGGGAATGTCTTGTCTTTAGGGTTTTGGCTGTTCTTAAAGGGAAACTGTTGGATAAACAAGTAAATGTAACTGGAAAATATTTTGATATATTAAGTGTAAACAAATTGAAAAGAAATACACTACTTCAAAATACATATTTTGGAATGAAATTTATATTTTTTAAGGTGGTGGTGAGTAATATACGATATCAGAGATTTGAGCCAAAATGACGTCAGAGAGAGACTACAATGTACACAGTCCCTTAATTACAGCTTATATAACTTAAACATACACTAAACTGACTCTACAAAGTACATATGTTTATATAATTTATTTGTATAATTTTAAAACTTGTAACGAAATATTGCAAAAGAAATTACAAATTGCCCGATTAACAACCCGTTTACAATGTGACTATTGGGGTTCGAAGCACGTCCCCGTGCCGCTTCTAAAGCGGCCCTTAAAGTTTATAGAGCCCAGCAGGAAGACCGTCACGAGGGCATAAACACTGCGCGCCACTAGACATGCTGGGCATAGGTTTCACGGAAATTACATACCTGTCGTCCTGAACACTTTATGGGAGCTCGTGATGGCCATAGATAACTCGAGAATATTGTCGGGATGCATAGCTTGTCTTAAACAACCTATCGATTACATTATTTCAATTTAATACCGTGTTACCATAACATTATTATGCTGTATTGCTTATGCACAATTATCAGTGGAGCATGAGCATTAACAAACACACAAACACATACACACGCAGAGAGACGGAGAGAGAGAAACCCACAAACACACACACACACACACACAAACCCACACCCACCCACACACACACACACACACACACACACACACACACACACACACACACACACACACACACACACACACACACACACACACACAAACCCACACACACACACACACACACAAACCCACACACATACACAAACCCACACACACACACACACACACACACACACACACATACACACACACACACACACACACAGACAGACACACACACACACACACACACACACACACACACACACACAGACACACACACACACACACACACACACATACATACATACAAACACACACACACACACACATACATACATACACACACACACACACACACACACACACATACATACATACAAACACACACACACACACAAACACACACACACACACACACACACACACACACACACACACACACACACATACATACACACACACACACACAAGCGCGCGCGCACACACACACACGCACACACACACACACACACAGACAACACTGAATATTCATTATTAGAACACAAGACTTAATAAAATTTAATTAATGGAAGTTAAACATTTTACTTAGACATTTCGGTATTTTGTTTTAATATTAAAATTAGTTATATTTCTATTTATTGCCACAACAAAAACTTTTCAATAGAGGTATATTTCTAAATATAATAATGAAAGACTTTATACTACTAATCGGAAATCAGAGTCATCTTTTACGATAAATAATATTGACCGTAAATATTATGGTAAAATAATTTAAGTATTTTCAGAGTAATTTTTACACCATCAAACCTCTAATATTAAAGCCGTAAAGCTAAGTTAAATAATTCATAAACTAGTGCTTAATGGCAAATAAAACACGTTTATTTAAATAAATTTTATATCGTTAACATTGTACTGTATTATTTCAATTTGTGTGTTATCGTATGTGTTAGGGCATTTATATAAGGTATATGTAATAATGGACTGCAGACAATTTGATTGACATGCAATAAATGTATAGTGACAATAAATCTAAAATAGTTTTGTTGAGAATTCGAGTTCTTTAATTTTATTTTGCAACGTAAATATTTTAATATGATTAACATTTCATGATCCTCCGTGTTTTAAACTAATGTGAATAATTATTTGATATTTATTAAATAGAGTTTGTTTTAATGAAAATGATATAAAGTTATGTTTGTAGAGTTTCTACAGAGATAAAAGGTTTTTTTTCAGACATACCTGCAAATTACAATTGCTTAGTATCAAGTACCTTGGTTGGAGTTTCTTGTAGCTGTTTGTTGTTGCCTACAATTTTTAATCAATATATGTTAATTAAGCTGCATACAATTTATAATACCAATAGATAAAAATATTGATGACAGTAAAAATGATATATAGGGATTAATATGTCTGAAAATTTAAATGTAACATTACACAGCAAACCTTGAAATGTAAATACAGTAGAGTTCAAATTTCCGAATTACGTTATTTCGAGGTTCCATTATTATCGAGCCCGACTTAAAATCGATTAAGCCGCGGAATTATTCAGCTACCCCATCGGCGTTTATAATCATTTCCTCGTCAGCATTGCCGGCTTCATATAAGAACTAAACTGCTAATCAGAGTTGGATAGAGAAATATGTAGTTCCTAACTATTCAAAACCTAACTTTATAATCCTGAGTCATCATGAAACTGTTGGTTACGTTTATGATCCACAAGAAGAAACCGATTTGACCTTTCTTATCAAGAAACTTAGGGATTGTGACAGTTCTGATGTTAACACTTCGAGATAACAGCTGTTACGATTATTGAAAAATACAAAAAAGGGTTGGAGGCAGTGAAGACGAGAATAAAGATCAAGGTTCGACCGAGAGAGTAGAAGAAAAGAAAATTAGTGGTGGTAAAGGAACAACCATCTTGGGAACTGCACTACGCTAAATTGAACAGGCACCACTCCAACAGATGGGCTTCTGCTAAGAAGTCTACGCGGCACCGCAACACTAAAACAATCTGATAAGCAAAACGCAGAAAGCACATAGCAACGTTTTCCAAAAAGTATAGCAACCATGATGAACAATGTATTCCAAAGTAACATCAATTTATGTAAATACTGTAATCAGTAATGTTCTATAAAAGTGGTTTTTCCTTCTTAATTATATTATTAAGTATAGTATTAGTATTTATTCATTGGAAACTAAAGTATTTTTTAGAAACTAATGTAATATAAGAAACCAATTAAAACTGTATATTTTTCCAATTCACAGGACGTAATTCCGTTTAATCCGAGGAGGTCTTTGTCCCATCTACATCGAAATATCGAGACTCTACTGTATAGTTAACCTATAAAGTAACCCAATAAGCCAAAGTGAGTCTTTAATATACAATATCAAGAGTAATGGTACATATAAAAAAGTATAAATGTTGCCAACTCCCAATACCAAAAATATAATCAAAATAACAAATATTACAAGTTACCCAATAATAAACCCTTATGTACATTTCCTTGACCATGTGATCTTCATCAGAAGGTTCTGTTACGAACCATATGTCAGTATAGATTGTAAATTATTATATTCTAGTATGAAACTGTACTATATTGAAATCTACATAAGAGTTTAATCCTAGGTAAGTAGCATTGTTAGCTAATTTGCTATTGTTGTTTATGCTTTTTGAGGTATTTGGGACTTTGAATATATTACTTTTTGAGCTTTATCAATAAATACAATAAAAGGTTTCACAGAAGTGCTACAGGTACAGTCATCAAGTAAAGCTCCTCTAAATTGTACTCAAGATTGTCGTACATGCTGTAACCTCGTTTAATTGAGTTTTCAGTTCATAAATTGGTTTTTCGGAGATGGATTGACAGGTTTGGACCGACTAATTGTCGTGAACTGTGGAAGTCTTGGGTGGTAGTTAAGGTGGTTGTGTGTGTATATCATCATTTGGGGGGAGGGTTCTTTACAGACATTTGTATGATTACGCGTGTGCGTGTGGATGTGTGTATAAGACGTTGGTTCTAACATAACTTCTAAAAGTATTGAGAATTGTTACACAATTTTAAACAATTAATATAAACAACACACTTTCAAAGTCAATTCCTACTCAAGTCAACAACGAAAAAATTATTTTAGCTACTTTTTATTAAATAATTACAATGAATATAAGTAAAGTATTATAAACTATGAATTAAAACAGCTGTTCTACCACATAACCTATACCATAACATCAGATGTCTTATAAAACCATATGTTACCAATTATTTTAAGCCAAAAGCGATGAAACACTTATATTGCATACCTTGACCGTTTTGTAAAAAGTTTTGTCTGCCATATAACACTAAAACTAATTAAATAAATTTATTAATGAATTAATAGTAGATCTATATTTAACATAGAGTGTCGTTTACTACAAGCTTAAAAAATCTATTTGAACTTGAATGAATGGATAAAAAGTATTTTATTAACGAATGAAAATTTGAATTATATATATAAAAAAAAAAATATATATATATATATATATATATATATATATATATATATATTTAATAAATTAAAAATATTTCAAAAGCAAGAATACTTACAAAACATGTATTATTCATAAGCTTTTCGTCGATAAAACAGTATCAGCATCTTCAGGAACATGATTACGTAACACAAGATTTT
This sequence comes from Prosapia bicincta, assembly GCA_036971475.1. NCBI lineage: Eukaryota > Metazoa > Arthropoda > Insecta > Hemiptera > Cercopidae > Prosapia > Prosapia bicincta. Next base: position 11,924,021 of record JBAIZL010000002.1, read on the forward strand.
GTTACATAATTATTTTCCTGAAGATGCTGATACTGTTTTATCGGCGAAAAGATATGTATATTATATGTATTAGAAGTATTCTTGTTTTTGAGACATTTTTAATTTATTAACTATTTTACTAGAAAATATATCACCATATTTAATATATATATATATATATATATATATATATATATATATATATATATATATATATATGTGTGTGTGTGTGTGTGTGTGTGTGTATACAAAGAGTGTATATCTAAGATATATTTACAAAGAGTGTGAACAAATAGAAGGAATTGATAAACCTTTTGTTATTTACGTAAAACAATTTAGCATAGAGACTGCTTCAGGTCTACATAACCGTAGGTATTTGATAACAATAACCTATTTTTTGCAATACCCCATCACGTTTTCCTTCCTCGTGTAGAAGTTCTATCCAATTTCACCGCATTACAAAGCTCTTACACAGTTTGCTTGAGTTGGGAACTTGATCACAGAGTTTGATCTACCTCAACAAACTTCCACAAGAAGAGTTGGCAGAACTGACTTGCGTATTAGTGGCTCAGGAAAAAGGAAGCGGTAAGAAAGTAGACGATAATTGTTTTTTCAACAGTTGGTAACAATGCAAACTCAAAACAAAGAATTTAGGAAATTCTAATTGCTTGAGAGGTTTATTTATAATGTAACGTAAAATCAAATTACAGGATATTTAATATGTGCCTAAATAGAAGTTTATTGTTGAATAGAGAAAACAAAATATTCATAAAAACAATGTATGCAATATACAATAAAATTAATAATAATTATTAATTACTCATTAATTATACTACTGTATTAATATACTAATATTTTATTATTATTAATTATGTTAATATTAGTATTATTAATAATATTGATTATTTAACCTTAGTAATATAAGGTAATTTACATTGTTGAAAACCAATATGTTTTCCCCAATGTTTCGTTAAATAAAGGGGAAAACGATTATACGGTTTGTAGTAATTTTAATTCCAAGGAAGGGGAGAAAATTTTGATAGGTTTTGCAAGAAGATCTAGGTTAGTGGAATAACTAACAAAATTCAGAGTTTAATTTAAGTTATAGATTTGTAGTTTGAGTTGTGGTATTTAAAAGCTAAAAATATTAAAAAAATATATATAGCTGTCTTAAACCATACATATTTTAGAACGAAGTAAACCATATATAGTAATTTGAAATTACTGCCCTCAGAACATTATTAATGTAGAAGCTAGATAAAAAGAAAAAAATGGTAAAATATAGAATATATAAGCCATTATAATTAATTTAATTTTAACTAATATTGTAATAACATACTCTTATATAAATTATTTCATTTCTGTTGGGAATATTTCTATATACATGAGTAGTTTTCTGCCTTTCCTAATGTTACAGTATTCTTCTCTAATGGCGCGTATCGGAGTGATTCCAATTTATAAAATAAATCGTATTTAAATGTAAAGATTAAAAATTTAAGTTTTGAAAATGAAATCATTTCAAAACGCGTAAACACAGGAGAATAGTGTGAAGTTAGAAAAGGCAGAAAATTGTACTCAAATATAAAGGGTGATATATTCTATTAAAAATCAATGCAGTGGAAGACTTGCAAATAAGAATCATTGTTTTCTAGTTAATAAATATTAACAGTACATAAAATATTTTGTTCATTTAATAATTTTAAATGGTATTCCATCTTAACTAAATAAATTTAAGGCAACGAGGCGTTTAATTCCATTGGATTTGACCAGTTTGCCACTCAATGATTTCCCATGCTCATAATATATAAATTAGCTGTATATTTCTATAAACCAATAGACGTTGTAATATTACCTAAATGTCGCTTTAAATAATTCCTTTTGTGTGGTAATATAAGTTGATAGGGAAGTAACATAACCTTATATAAATCTTTAATGCTTTAACCTTCCTTCAGATAATATTTGTTCAAATGTCTTATAGGAAACACTACAAACCCATTGAATGGAGAGTCTAATAGAAGCTTATTTATTGTACTTTTTGTATGTAAATATAACTATTTACTATATTTATAAATGTTACTAAGTAGACACTAGATACGTATCCCAATAACATAAAATTAAGTCATTGACAAGTCTTACAAATATTTGGTAACTATATTTACCGTTAACGTATAAGCAAATATCATAACAATTATTTCCTTAAGAGATTTTAACATACTGCTAACGTACAATATAAAATAATAAAAACAAAATTAGGTCAATTAATACTTTGGTCTACAATGTTTTATTCTAGTTCATTTCAAATTAATAATTACAACTAATCTAAATTCAGTAAAATATCCTATGCGTAAAAACAACATAAAGGCATAAAGGCATATCCTATGCCTATAACATAAAATCAGCTGTTTTATGAAATCATATGTTATCACTTATTTTAAGCAAAATGTGACGAAATAACTGTATTACATGCTTTGCCCCTTTTGTGAAGAGGTTTACTGCCATATAAAAGAAAAATTATTCATTAATAAATTTCAATAATGTAGTATTATTTGAAAAAAATTGTAAATTGTCACTCCCTACAAGTATGAAAATGTGTTTGAACAATAGTGGATAAACACAGAGTACTTATAAAAAAATGGGGCGGTTTCAGTAATTCGTAGGAGGATTGTAGGGAAACTTCTAGATATTATATTGGTATCTCTGAAAACATTCAACGCCATTTCCAGCAAGATGGTGCTCCCCCACATTTCAGTGCATTAGTCACGGAGGCTTTGAACAAACATGTGCGACCGATGGATAGGCCGGCAAGGACCAATTCTGTGGCCTCCAAGGAGTACGGACCTGACACCTTGTGATTTTTTCTTGTAGGGGGTACATAAAAAGCGTTGTTTGTTCACGAACATTTCGCGACCTGAACAACTTAAATAACTAGTTTAAAGAAGCAATGCCAACCATAACCGAAGAAATGTTAACCAATGTTTGCAGAGAAATTGAGTATCGTTTGGACATTTGTCAGGTGACTAAGGGCACCCATATTGAATCTTATTATTGATGTAAAAAAACTGTTTCACACGACAAACTAGTTGAATATACAAGAATAACTGTAAGTAATTCGGTTTTTCTCTAACCCATGTTCCAAACCGCACTATTCATTTATAATAACCTGTAAAAATTATTTTATTAACGAATAAAAATTTAAACAAGAAAGAAATAAGAACGTGGGTGAACTAATAGAAGGAAATAAATGTAAAATACCTAGTTTGTGCATAATAAAAACAGCTGTTTTATAAATCACACGTTGCCACATAATAGAAAAAAACAATAGATGTTTTTGAATATATAGGAAGACTATAAACTCTTTAGGGAAACATATAGGGAAACATATACTATTTGTATGATTAAATATATAAAATATTGCCTGGATAAATTTATAAATATAATTCAAAAATCATATGTTATCCCATGTAACTTGACCAAATGTGTACAGCGTTACTGGATGCACAAGATTAAATTTTAATTCAACATAACCTAGAAATAATTCAACTGTCGGTAAAAACGAAATCAGCTGTTGAATTAGCAGCCATGTTTGGCTTTCAGTTTACGGAAATAACGTCTGAGATGTGTTGTCATTTGCCTTCAGGTTTACTCTTGTAAACACATTGTAGCCGCGTATAAAAACTTACCTTTTGAATTAGGCCTTAACTTGTCACTACTAAGATAGACTCAGACACTCCTGCTCGTTGTATAATACAATGTCTATAGTACATATGTCAGCGTTAGAAGCGTTATTTACATTTACTAATAACAGACACTATCCCAACCCACCCAGACCTAAAACAACCAAGATGTCAGTTACGGTCTGAATTGATAATGGACCACATCTCCCGAAATGGCTGTCCTCAATAATAAAATAAATTATAGTGCGGACCACGTAACCGAGCACTTGGCCATCAGAGATTTCTTATGTACTACTATTTCTAAAAACATGTTACATATTCAGAACGTTCTATACATCAATAGTTTCTGCATCTGACATGTTTTCACATATTTCAAGATTGTTTGTTATTTCATACCGAAGCTAATTAATCGAGTTATCTAATATTTACCGTCTTATACAAGTCAGTATTTAGACACTTCTTATCATGTTTGTAGGAAAGTATTTATACTGATTCACTACTAATGTGACCTCTTAAGGGTAAGTGCACGGTTACGTGGTTCGGGCTATAGTTAAGTGTAACATATTAAGATATGTAACAGACGATTTTGTTTTAATTTTAAAAAAAACAACGTATTTTTGTTTTAATTTTACAGAAAGCCATATGCAAACGTAATTAGAAGACAGAGAAAGCACTAGTTCCCTCACTCAGGCGGCGCAATAATGGAACCAAACTTTGCCATCCATAATGCAAACCTACATTCATTTCCCCAGGCTAATGAAATGATCTGTACACACTGAGAGGCCGATGTTAAATTCAACTTACAATCCAGTTGGAAATTAGTTTAGGCGTGTCTACTTTACGCCAATTAATGGGAAGGTAAATAGGTTCGGGAAGTTGTAATGCTCTGCACAGCTGATAATGCAGAAGTTGTCCAGGTAAAGAGCAAGTTTCAATCTTCTTTTAGGCTACTCAATAGTTAGATTTATTTATCTCTATTTCGTTATGGTACAAGATGTTGTAGTATGTTAAGTATTAATTGAATGGTGACTCAATGTTTAATTGAATAATAATCAGTTCAAGTTGAGGTACATAATGAATACTCACTGAAGTTTGTCGGGAAAAGGTAAACTATGAGAGTATATGTTGTACAGGTCTAATACCGTTAAAACGAATACCAAAATAACGAATTTTTCTTTCTATCATGTTTGGTTTGGCTCGTCTTATGAATATGTTAGTAAAGGTACCATTCGGATCTACGCAGCCTTGGTCCAAGTAGCGCGACACATCGCCACCGCTGTACGGCGTTGCCACAGCCATTCGGATCTAGATACCCTTGGTTTAAGTAGCGCGACACATCGCCACTGCTGTGAGGCGCTGCCACAGCCATTCGGATCTAGATACCTTTGGTCCAAGTAGCGCGACACATCGCCACTGCTGTGCGGCGTTGCCACAGCCATTCGGATCTAGATACCCTTGGTCCAAGCAGCGCGACACATCGCCACTGCTGTGAGGCGCTGCCACAGCCATTCGGATCTAGACACCCTTGGTCCAAGTAGCGCGACACATCGCCACTGCTGTGCGGCGTTGCCACAGCCATTCGGATCCAGGCAGCCTTGGTCCAAGTAGCGCGACACATCGCCATTGCTGTGTGGCGCTGCCACAGCCATTCGGATCTAGGCAGCTTTGGTCCGGGTAGCGCGACACATCGCCACTGCTGTGCGGCGTTGCCACAGCCATTCGAATCTAGATACCCTTGGTCCAAGTAGCGCGACAAATCGCCACTGCTGTGCGGCGTTGCCACAGCCATTCGGATCCAGGCAGCCTTGGTCCAAGTAGTGCGACACATTGCCACTGCTGTGCGGCGCTGCCACAGCCATTCGGTTCCAGGCAGTCTTGGTCCAATTAGCGCGACACATCGCCACTGCTGTGCGGCGCTGCCACAGACATTCGGATCTAGATACCCTTGGTCCAAGTAGCGCGACACATCGCCACTGCTGTGAGGCGCTGCCACGGCCATTCGTATCTGGCAGTATTGGTACGCCCGGACTTGTAAGTGATTATAACTGTGTAGGGGCTAGGTGTTCTTTCACGTTTTTGTTACAGTTGAATATGCATTAGGTTGAAATCGTTATGTTAATAATATTTTTCTAAATTTACTCATTTTAGTAGTTTTATGTAATGTTTTATAACTGTAGCTATTAGTTTTACTAAAAAATAGGCTTTATTTGGTAATTGACGCCATTACCACAAGAAATGTGAACTGGAAGAACCACCCGGTATCGTTCCACAGTGGCTGATATCCCAAGCGTTCCATCCAAATCCAAAGAGCGATGCGGCGAGACCACGGTTGCCCTTGCCGGGCAGCCACTGCTGGACCCGAATAGTGCCACAAGAAATGTGAACTGGAAGAGCCACCCGGTATCGCTCCACAGTGGCTGATATCCCAAGCGTTCCATCCAAATCCAAAGAGCGATGCGGCGAGACCACGGTTGCCCTTGCCGGGCAGCCACTGCTGGACCCGAATAGTGCCACAAGAAATGTGAACTGGAAGAGCCACCCGGTATCGCTCCACAGTGGCTGATATCCCAAGCGTTCCATCCAAATCCAAAGAGCGATGCGGCGAGACCACGGTTGCCCTTGCCGGGCAGCCACTGCTGGACCCGAATAGTGCCACAAGAAATGTGAACTGGAAGAGCCACCCGGTATCGCTCCACAGTGGCTGATATCCCAAGCGTTCCATCCAAATCCAAAGAGCGATGCGGCGAGACCACGGTTGCCCTTGCCGGGCAGCCACTGTTGGACCCGAATAGTGCCACAAGAAATGTGAACTGGAAGAGCCACCCGGTATCGCTCCACAGTGGCTGATATCCCAAGCGTTCCATCCAAATCCAAAGAGCGATGCGGCGAGACCACGGTTGCCCTTGCCGGGCAGCCACTGCTGGACCCGAATAGTGCCACAAGAAATGTGAACTGGAAGAGCCACCCGGTATCGCTCCACAGTGGCTGATATCCCAAGCGTTCCATCCAAATCCAAAGAGCGATGCGGCGAGACCACGGTTGCCCTTGCCGGGCAGCCACTGCTGGACCCGAATAGTGCCACAAGAAATGTGAACTGGAAGAGCCACCCGGTATCGCTCCACAGTGGCTGATATCCCAAGCGTTCCATCCAAATCCAAAGAGCGATGCGGCGAGACCACGGTTGCCCTTGCCGGGCAGCCACTGTTGGACCCAAATAGTGCCACAAGAAATGTGAACTGGAAGAGCCACCCGGTATCGCTCCACAGTGGCTGATATCCCAAGCGTTCCATCCAAATCCAAAGAGCGATGCGGCGAGACCACGGTTGCCCTTGCCGGGCAGCCACTGCTGGACCCGAATAGTGCCACAAGAAATGTGAACTGGAAGAGCCACCCGGTATCGCTCCACAGTGGCTGATATCCCAAGCGTTCCATCCAAATCCAAAGAGCGATGAGGCGAGACCACGGTTGCCCTTGCCGGGCAGCCACTGCTGGACCCGAATAGTGCCACAAGAAATGTGAACTGGAAGAGCCGCCCGGTATCGCTCCACAGTGGCTGATATCCCAAGCGTTCCATCCAAATCCAAAGAGCGATGCGGCGAGACCACGGTTGCCCTTGCCGGGCAGCCACTGCTAGTGCCCCAAGAAATCACCCTTGAGGTCAGTAGCTTTAGGTGAACAGGTGAGAAACTTTCTGAGTCTTGTTTTTCTACTTGTAGGAGTGCCAATGAGTATTCTATGCACTTCAAGCCATGGGTTGTTGCATACATTAAAACAGGATATGTCCAGAAAGAATAGATCTGCTTAGAATTTTTAATAAGCGAAATAGTTTTACCATCAACACTGTTAGCAATACTGTATCGTTGGTTTATAAATACAAGTTATTGTCTTTTTATCTTCTATATCTATGAATATGTTTGTATGTTTGTGTGTATGCATGTAAGTATGTATGTATTGAGTACATTCCAGGGAAGGTTTTTGGTATAGTGTAAGTCTCAGAGCCAGGAGTCACAGGGGCACGTGATAACCCCTAAACCAATAAATTACCTCCGAAAAATATCAACCCTTAAAACGGCTTTGGGTTTCAGTAAAACAGCTGCCCGACGACATAATTGTTTTAAAAATGTAGTTTTTAAGTGCCGAAATAGCATACTATATTATTTTCTAACCTAAGACATTTCAATTCTTTACAAATTTTGGTTGCTTGGCAACACAACAATATATAATTGTTTCCCAATACATTTCAAACATATAAAAATATTTTGTATGCTGTATCCGAGTGCACTTAAATAAATTATATTCTATCAAGAACTTTTATTTTGTCACGCTTATCGCAATCAACTACTAAAAGTTCAGCTATTACTTTATTAGTAAAATACTAAATATAGTTTAGCTAATGGTAAAACACCATTCATTGACTTTTAGACAATACGAAGTTCGCCGGATCAGCTAGTTTAAAATGATATGCAATTACTGTTATAAATTGGTTTTATTTGCAAAAGAAATTTAAAAGAATTTGCAAAACCATTCTGAAAACTATACACATGCACAAAGTTTTGGAGCAGCTGTTGTTAAATTCTTGTTCAACGCGTAAGAGTTTTAAGAAAGCGTGGAAATATTTTAAAACATCGCTCTGAAAGAGAAATTTTGTTTTAGCAGGGGTGAAGTTTTGTTGCTACGGACAGGTGACTGGTGTCACACAATTTGTTTGGAAAGCTTTCGTGTTTAGCATTCTGCAGTAAACAGCTGACACTAGACTTGACGGATAGGTATAACACGCTATCTGACGGTGCGGAGGGTTACTGGAGAATTCGGCATCTCAAATATTTCACATTCTCACATATTTGATTATGTAAATATTTTTTTAGTTATATAACTCAAAGTATACGAGTGTTATATTAATTATATATTGGAAACGCAGTACATTTTAAAAAATTCCAGATTTATCCAGAATAGTATTCTGAAATTATAAAACCAGTAATACATATTTGCCATAGTTATACATTTCGTAATTTATTACTTTCGAAGATTTATAAATTCGTTTATAGTCAGTTGTTACAAATTTTCTTGAGAACATTAATTTCTCTCGCTCATAAGTCCTTACTACTACGGATCTTAGCACAAGAAGTTTTGGAAATGAATAACGTTAAAAAGAAATTTGGCCTGGTTGCTATGTTACAAAATTAAGTAGGCATTTTTATCCTACTCAAGTTAGTTTCCTCACAATGACTTTCGAAGTCAATCAGCTGTTGTATTACGTATTGAGTGTCAGATTTTAAAAATAATTTATCATGAAGAGGACTCAAACCTATGGTATCCAACACTCGACTAAAAGATTATAAAAGCAATTCTCACGCCTTTAGATCACTCAGAAATATATATTTCAGATAAAATAAATTCTATGGGATATTGTTGAAGAAGAATGTTATACTTGCAAGTAGTTAAATGTTAAATAATGCTTAGTCTAAATTATAAAATAGAGGAATGTAAATCGCAAATGTTTCTTTTAAAAATAGTTTTTCTACCAGTCCCTTAACAAATGTTGTGACAATAAAATATCAGGTTTATAGTTTCCACAATGATTTAGAAATACACGTCAAATGCATTATCACATTCGATAATTTTGTTATATGATACGCTCCTCGAAAATGCGTCATAGGCAAGAAACTAGTGATCTTAATTAAAAATAATTTTTGTTTAAATGTAGGCCTACGTTGAATATCGTCTTACAAACATAACCTCACTTTAAAAGCACACTCCTTTACAAGTCCGGGTCTACGTGTTGGTGCCCTAGGCGAAAACCGTTATTGAAGTGCCTTCGTGGGGTCTCTCGGATAAGAGCTTCGGAAATTTATTTATAATATTTGTTATAAAAAAGAATTTTATTTTGTAAGGTTTTTTATTATTAACTGCTATAAGTAAACAAAACGAATGTCAATTTTGAGTAAAACTATTTTCATATAGTTGAATTGAAAGCAGTTAAATGAAAAGAAACAATGGCTTTGAATTTAGTCTTTTGTTTTGACGACTTATACATTAAACAAATATTCTTTGAGCTTACCTTGTGAGTTTTGTGTATGTTTTTATTTGTTTCTGTCTTATACATTATTAATTACAAACATAAATTGTTATTAGAAAGTTATACAAACATGAAACGCATATACTATTAGTTATATCGGTTTATAGAATTTTTAATTGATTGCTTTGTCAACAGTTCTCTTAATAACAAAAAAAACCGTTTAACATCATATGATCATATACGTATCTGCAAAAAATTGGACTAAATTAACAACCTATTTTCTAAAACAGCTTTATTAAACCCCCTTCCCCTTTTTACCTATTGATTCGTCTGCCTATACTAGCAGTGCACAGAAGTACGAGACAGTTATTTATTTTATATTTGTGTATCCCCAAATCTGAAAAACAATATCACAATCTGTGAGTCCTTCCCAAGCGGGCGCACAGGTTGCCTATATTGACGAGCCGAGTCTGCCCTTTATAAAGGAATTCGTGAGGGAACCGCCCTAAGCTGTCCCACAGTTCTCCCCAGCATAAGTAAACTATAGCTGCAAAGTATCCAGTTATGTTATGAGTGGCTATAAAACAAACGACAAACTTTAACTTTCCTGAAGTAAAGTAGGCTACACGATTGCTGAAGTGAAGCTATTAACATTGAATTTATCGCAACTTACATCGTAATATGATGACGAAAAATATAAAAACCCTTTGGCTTTTATGTTTTCTCTTCGTTATGACATTGAAAATTAAAAATATGTATCCCGTTAGGTTAGACTAATAAAATAAGATAAGATTACAGCTTGATGTAGTCGACGTTAACAAACATAAAGATATGATTTGTTTACTACCAAACCTTTTCAATCTTATTTGTTCAATTCGGCAATCGGTTAGTTTACATAGGAGACTTATTTTTTGCTTTTATAGGGCATAGTTTTTCCTTATTTTCCTGAATGATTATATTAAAAAGTAGTGTTTGTAAAGTCATTTAATGCTTTTATGTGCTTACTTTATTTACATAAAAGTAACTTTCAACCCTGTTTATTGTTTGCGATAAGTAAAATATAATGTATCCTGATTAGAACGTATTTCTAACTAAAAGTAAAAACGTAAACCAAAACTAACCTAACTTTTCCTATCCCAGACTTAATAGCATAATATATTCACTGTCTTACTAAAAAAAGACAGAATTTATTATGTTATGCTTTGATTTAAGCTAATAAATATTTAGGTTTAATTGTGAGACGCAAATGTTTTATTACTTAACATACTAAAATGTCTTGTACCATGAAGACATAAATAGTTATAACAAATTAGTAGCCTAAAACCAGATAGAAACTTGCTCTGTACCTGGACAACGTCCGCATTAACAGCTGTGCAGTGCATTACAACTTCCCGAACCTATTTACCTTCCCATTGATTGGCGTAAAGTAGACACGCCTAAACTAATTTCCAACGGGATTGTAAGTTGAATTTAACATCGGCCTCTCAGCGTGTACAGATCATTTCATTAGCCTGGGGAAGAGGTTTGCATTATGGATGGCAAAGTTTGGCTCCATTATTGCGCCGCCTGAGTGAGCGAACTAGTGTTTTCTCAGGCTTCTAATTACGTTTGCATCGAATGTTTTCGCAAAATGTGTAATACATTTATTGTATTAGCACTTATGAATAACCTTTGTAAAGCTGGTATGAGTATTATAGGCAGCTACAATGAGGTGTCGAGTCTATGTTAGCAATGAAATGTTGAGGTTAAATTTTAGAAGAGTAAATTTTATTAGACTCGCCTTAAACTTGTAGGAATAAGACCGTAGAAAATAACAGAAAATATATTTCCAAAAAATTGAAGCCAAATGTGGCGGTCAAGGGCAACAGCTGTCTTTACTTTAGAAGAATTATTCAATTCCTGCGTTTGGTTCACTCTCTCTCTCTCTCTCTCTCTCTCCCTCTCTCTCTCTCTCTCTCTCTCTCTCTATATATATATATATATATATATATATATATATATATATATATTTCATATAATAATTCATCAATTAAATTTAATTATTTGATTTTAGTTTTATAAGATAGGAAAACATTTTACAAAAGGAGCAAGGTATGCAATATATTTACTTCATCCAATTTGCTTTGAAATAGGTGATAACAGATGTTTTCATACAACATGGGATTTTACGTTATAGGTTATGTGGTGAAACAGATGTTTTACCGGATAGGTTATGTTACTTTACTTACAATAACTGTAACTAATTCATAAAAAGTAACTAAATTAAAAGTTTTTTTTTGTCTATGTAGGAATGACTATTAAAACCGTTTTGTTTATATTTGTTGTTTCCTACTTGTGATCATTATTAGAGGCAGATAGTTAATGTCACATCACTATTATAAGCAGCTAAACATTGGTGGTTTTAAAAAATTTCAGACGCTGCTAAATACATATTTATTGGAAAACTGAAAATAAAATATAATACCCTTCAGCATTACTTTCAATTCATTAGTTTAAAATTTATCGAAGTATAAATAAATTTATTTTGTCATTTCGTAATATAATATTTAGTAACACGACCTCTTATTAATAATTCACAACACATAACCTAAAAATCAGTAACATAACCTAAAAGTAACGAGCATAGTTTTTTCTATGAACTCACACGATATGGCTTGATTTAATACGTCTATAGCGTATTTATAGATACATATTGCTCGCAAATAAAGACTTTTTCAACATTTTAAAGTTTTTCAGACTTGCCTGAAGACGTTGTCACTTCCAAAATGTGCTGGACGAGGCTTGATACGCGTTACACTACAAGGATCTGCTCCTTATTGCTCCAATAATAATATGCTCAATAAAATGAGTTTTCAAGAAATGAAGGCAAACTCTCTGAGAATATTTTACGGTATGTTTCAGACTAAATGCACATACAACGGATCGTATATTAAAGGCAATGTGGTATAAACAGTGTTTTCACCCAAGGCTATGTATAAGTGACTCAACCTCTAACGATAAGAAAGTAGCAAAAACTATAAATGATCTCGAGGCAACCATTCTCCCGTTTTGTGCTGACTATTCTCATTTAGCCAAACGTAAGTGAACAAATGACTCAGCGTAAGTTTTCCCATTATATGTTCAACTATTTCAATGCTAGGTTTTGTTAAAGATTACCAAAGACAATAAACAAATCTTTAAAAAAAGATACTTGAATAAAACATAAATTTTAAACAACAAATTGAATTCCCCTCTATTTTTACTTCCAATTTTTTGGAACATTTAAATACTAATTATAGAATGTAATACAGTTATTTTGTCTGATTATATTTTTATTACTTTATTAATTCATACGCAAAAATAATTTCACAACTTAGTACCATAAAAATAAGAGTGGATGAGGTTTTTTACAAATAATTGTAATATTTGTAAATAATTTAAAGATAATAAATGAGCTAAAGCAATAAATGTAAAATCTAAACATGAGAAAAAATGTCCTATTTCCTGTACGATCCGGTACGAAACTGTTCGTATGTAGTATCTCATGAGTTTGCATCACTTGGCGATGTATAAGGAAGAGAGAAATTGTAAACATAAATAAAATGAGAGGTGTAGCTTAGTGAGAAGCATAACTGAGTATTTCCGGTCAGATTCTTCCGTTTTACCGAGAAGGTTTATTTCCGGTGGAATTCCTATCTTTACAAATAGCCTAAGCCATTCAATAACCAGCGAAAACCTTTACTGCAAAGTTAATGTCTACTTTCAGATATTTCTTTGTTTATCTTTGTCGCAAATGAAAAAACTATCCTTTTGATTGAACCTTATTTCAGCTTATTTCATCACGTCATATCTGCACTGGCTATTTAGAAACTCACTGACCAGTGGAGGTGTGCTACCATGAAGATGATACTGTCAGGGAGGTGTTCGGGCTTCATTACCTATAGTTGATACTCCGGGATGGGCCTTCATTCTAAATGATGCAACGCTTCCAGCTCTGGGTAGTTTATGATCAACTGGCTCCTCCTAGGCAAGACTTTCCACGCAGAGAGTTCCTTTAATCTATCTTGGTTTTACATTTACTGGTCTTTATTTATTAAGGATTGGAGGGTTGGAGTAAACACGGACGATCAGACTGATCGAGGGATATCAGTTCCAATGGGAAGGGAGACGATATTGTAAAGTTTTACAACATAAATAAAACGTTTTAAATTTAATTTGTATGATATCCAAACTTAAGTTTTTTGCATACCGTCGAATTTTCCTCATGCAAAACAAACACAGCTAGCCTTCATATAAACAATTAGTCAGTTGGCTCTGATTGGCCTAGTACACCCCATCACACACAACAGTCCCTTAGTTACAGCTTATATAACTTACACATACACTAAACTGACTCTACAAAGTACATACATTTATATAATTTTAAAACTTTTAACAAAATTTTGCAAAACAAATTACAAATTGCCTGATTAAATACCCGTTTACAATGTGACTATAGGGGTTCGAAGCACGTCCCCGTGCCGCTTCAAAATCTACCCTTAAAGTTTATAGAGTCCAGCATGAAGACCGTCACGAGGGCATAAACACTGCGCGCCACTAGACATGCTGGGCATAGGCTTCACGGAAATTACATACCTGTCGTCCTGAACACTTTATGGGAGCTCGTGATGGCCATAGATAACTCGAGAATACTGTCTAGATGCTTAGCTTGCCTTAAATAACCTATCTATTATAATAGTTATAGTTAATACCGTGTTACCACAACAATATTATGCTGTCTTGCTTATCCACAATTATCAATGGAGCACGAGCATTAACAGACACACACACACACACACACACACACACACACACACACACACACATACACACACACACACACACACAACACACACACACACACACACACACACACACACACACACACACACATACATGAAGAGAGAGAGAAACACATAGGCGCACACACGCAGAGAGAGAGAGAGACGCCCAGAGAGAGAGAGAGAGAGAGAGAGAGAAACCCACACACAGAGAAACACACACACACACACACACACACACACACATAAACACAACACACACACACATATATACATCAAACACAAGTTATAAAATCATACACGTTCAAACAAATTCAGAAACGGAATGGTTACAAGTGAAAATTACACTGGTTTAGTTTATATTCGAATTAAATATCTTCATGTATGAAATGCGGTACTCTAACGTTGGACCATCGCTGGACTATTTCTCGCGGCGACAAATGTATTTCTCAAATGCATGTATGAATTTCTTTCGCCCCCAACAGCATGTCTACGAAACTTCCTTCGCACAACCTTAAATTGTTTCCTGGGTTACCACACAATATCGTAAATAATGTTCTAGGATTAAAAATAATTAAAACAATAAAATAAAGAAACAAACTGGATTAACTTTATCGAACCTAGCTTCACAAACGGATAGTGTGAAATGAAAGTGAAAAAAGCGTTTAAATAGTAACAAACAAAATAAGAGTCAAACACCATATATAGAAAAGAAAATGTAAAATTGCATGGATATTTGCTTTGGCTTTCCAACCTAATATTGTAATTCTGTTATATGTATATACATATTTATATTAGTTGTAATTATAAAATAAAAGAAGTAAAATGAAATAAATCTTTGTTGTCCTTAGTAGAAATTTACTTTAAAAAGAAATTATATCACTTGCTATATATTATTTCATTGGACGTTTCGCTAATAATTACAGTGTAATGGTTGAATTTATAAAAATAAAATATCACTGAAAATCTTTTAAATCAAACGTTTTTTATTTTAATTTTTGTCCAAATAAGTTTTTAATATTGTATGAATATAACCTAACTTAATAGATTTAGTAATAGGTAATATGAACTCTGATTAAGCAGCATGGTTATCTATTTCATTTAATAGTTCATTTAACCTTTTATCTAGAAGCCTAATGACCTCAAGGTTATAATTAATACTAAAGAGTTTTTACAGTTACCAAAAATAAATGTGTTTCTTTAACAATTATATTTTTTGTTATAATAATCTTTTTTCGACTTCATAATGACTCGTTGAAAGAGTTACATTGCTGTGGTAGAAATGTAGAACAAAAATTAAATAACCTAATTATTCACCTATTGACCTGTTTTATTCTGTACACTTCTGGGTATTTATTCCTAAATAGGCCTGTAACACGTCAAATGCAATTTAATGTGTCAATATCGTTAGGCATGAGTCCAAAAATGTAATTGTTCTTAAATGTAAATATATCTTTCGTAACGATGGCTACGACTTGCTTTGTGTAAGAACTGACAGGCCGTCCAAGATGTTGGGAAATGTTTCTATTTCCTTATGTAAAACGTCCAAAGTAAGGGATAACACGTTCGTGGAGGGTTTCTGCGCATTTGCATATGTATTTGGGGGTAGACGTTGAATGTTCCCAGACTAAACACAAGCTAAATCCATCAAGCAATGTATGACGAGCGTTTAGGAGATGTCTTGTCTTTAGGGTTTTGGCTGTCCTTAAAGGGAAACTGTTGCAGAAACAAGTAAATGTAACTAGAAATTATATTGATATATTATGTGTAAACAAATTGAAAAGAAATACACTGCTTCAAAATATATATTTTCGAATGAAATTTATATTTTTTAAGGTGGTGGTGAGTAATATACGATATCAGAGATTTGAGCCAAAATGACGTCAGAGAGAGACTACAATACACACAGTCCCTTAGTTACAGCTTATATAACTTTCACATACACTAAACTGTCTCTACAAAGTACATATATTTATATAATTTATTTGTATAATTTTAAAACTTGTAACAAAATATTGCAAAACAAATTACAAATTGCATGATTAAAAACCCGTTTACAATGTGATTATTGGGGTTCGAAGCACGTCCCCATGCCGCTTCTATAGCGGCCCTTAAAGTTTATAGAGTCCAGCAGGAAGACCGTCACGAGGGCATAAACACTGCGCGCCACTAGACATGCTAAGCATAGGCTTTACGGAAATTACATACCTGTCGTCCTGAACACTTTATGGGAGCTCGTGATGGCCATAGATAACGCGGGAATATTGCCGGGATGCATAGCTTGTCTTAAACAACTTGTCGATTATATTAGTTAA
This sequence comes from Prosapia bicincta, assembly GCA_036971475.1. Lineage (NCBI taxonomy): Eukaryota > Metazoa > Arthropoda > Insecta > Hemiptera > Cercopidae > Prosapia > Prosapia bicincta. The sequence goes on from JBAIZL010000002.1 coordinate 11,940,804, forward strand.
ATTTAATACCGTGTCGCCATAACAATATTATGCTGTATTGCTTACGCACAATTATCAATGGAGCATTAACACACACACACACACAAACACAGACAACATTCGTGAATATTCATTATTAGAACACAAGACAACAAAATTTAATTAATGGAAGTAATCAGTTTACTTAGACATTTTGTTTTAAAATTAAATTTAGTTATATTTTTATTTATTGCCACAACAATAACTTTTCAATAGAGTTATATTTCTAAATATAATAGCGAAAGATTTTATACTACTTATCGGAAATCAGAGTCATCTTTTACGAAAAATAATATTAACCGTAAATAATATGGTAAAATAATTTAATTATTTTCAGAGTAATTTTGACACCATCAAACCTCTAATAATAAAGCCGTAAAGGTAAATTAAATAATTCGTAGACTAGTGCTTAATGGCAAATAAAACACGTTTATTTAAATAAATTTTATATCGTTAACATAGTACTTTATTATTTCAATTTGTTTGTTATCGTATGTGTTAAAGCATTTATGTAAGGTATATGTAATAATGGACTGCAGGCAATTTGCTTGACATGCAATAAATGTATAGTGACAATAAATCTAAAATAGTTTTGTTGAGAATTTGAGTTAATTAATTTTATTTTGCAAAGTAAATATTTTAATTTGATTAACATTTTATGATCCTCCATTCATACGTTTGGAATAGAAAAAACTTCTTTGTCTTGATATTATCTAAATATTTTTAATTTTGTGTTTTAAAATATTGTGAATAATTATTTGATAATTATTAAATAGAGTTTGTTTTGATGTCAATGATATAAAGTTAATTTTGTAGAGTTTCTACAGAGATAAAAGGTTATTTTTCAGACATATCTGCAAATTACAATTGCTTAGTATCAAGTACTTTGGTTGGAGTCCCTTGTAGCTGTTTGTTGTTGTCTACAACTTGTTATCAATGTATGTTATATAAGCTGCCCACAACTGATAATACTAATGGATAAATATATTGATGCCAGTAAAAAAGGTAAATAGGGATTAATATGTCTGAAAATTTAAATGTAACATTACACACCAAACCTTGTAATGTGAATACAGTAGATTTTGAAATTCCGAGTCCCGTCATTTCGAGGTTCCGTTATTTCGAGGTTCCGTTAATATTGAGCCCGACTTCGAATCGATTAAGCCGCGGGATTATTCAGCTAAACCGTCGGCGCTTAGAAACATTTCCTCGTCAGCATTGTCGGCTTCATATAGGAACTAAACTGCTAATAAGAGTTGGATGGAGAAATATTTAGTTCCTAACTATTAAAAAACTTACTTTAAAATCCTGAGTCATAATGAAACGGTTGGTTACGTTTATGATCCACAAGAAGAAACCGATTTGACCTTTCTTATCATGAAACTTAGGGGTTGTGAAAATTCTGATGTTAACAATTCGAGATAACAGCTGTTACGATTATTTAAAATTACAAAAAAGGGTTGGAGGCAGTGATGACGGGAATAAAGATCAAGGTTCGGCCGAGAGAGTACAAGAAAAGAAAATTAGTGGTGGTAAAGGAACAACCATCTTGGGAAATGCACTACGCTATATAGAACAGGCACCACTCCAACAGGTGGGCTTCTGCTATGACGTCTACATGACACCGCAAAACTAAAACAATGTGTTAAGCAAAACGCAGAAGGTACATAACAACGTTTTCCAAAAAGTATAGCAACCGTGATGAACAATGTATTCCAAAGTAACATTAATTTATGTATATACTGTAATCAGTGATGTTCTATAAATGTAGTTTTTCCTTCCTAATTATATTATTAATTATTGTATTAGTATTATTCCATTAGAAACTAAAGTATTTTTTAGAAACTAATTAAAACTGTATTTTTTCTAATTCACAGGAACGTATTTCCTTGTAAACCGAGTTTTCCATAATCCGAGTTTTCCGTAATCCGAGAGATCTCGATCCTATCTACCTCGAATTATCTAGTTTCTACTGTATATTTAACCTATAAAATATTTGTCCAATCAGCCAAGGTGAGTCTTTAATATACAATATCAAGAGTAGTTGCACAATATACTAAAATATATACATGTTTCCAAAACCCCAATACCACAAATATAATCAAAATAACAAATATCACAAGTTACCCAAGATTAAACCCTTATGTACATTTAATTGACCAAGTGATCCTCATCAGAAGGTTCTGTTACGAACCATATTTCAGTATAGATTGTAAATTATTATATTTACTGTACTATATCGAAATCTACATAAGAGTTTAATCCTAGGTAATAGCATTGTTAGCTAATTTATTATTGTTGTTTATGTTTTTTGAGCTATTTGGGACTTTAAATATATTATTTGTTGACCTTTATCAATAAATACAATAAAAGGTTTCACAGAAGTGCTACAGGTATAGTCATCAAGTAAAGCTCCTCTAAATTGTACTCAAGATTGTCGTACATGCTGTAACCTCGTTTAATTGGGTTTTTAGTTCATAAATTGGTTTTTCTGGGATGGATTGACAGTTTTGGACCGAGGAATTGTCGTGAACTGTGGAAGTCTTGAGTGGTTGTTGAGGTGGTTGTGTGTGTATATCATCATTTGGGGGGATATTTGCTACGATTTGTATGATTACGCGAGTGCGTATGGATGTGTGTATAAGACGTTGGTTCTAACATAACTTCTAAAAGTAATGAGAATTGTTACACAATTTTAAACAATTAATATAAACAACACGCTTTCAAAGTGAATTCCTAATCAAGTTAACAAAGACAAAATTTATTTTAGCTACTTTTTATTAAATAATTACAATGAATATAAGTAAAGTATTATAAACTATGAGTTAAAACAGCTGTTCTACCACATAACCTATACCATAACATCAGCTGTCTTATAAAACCATATGTTATCAAATATTTTAAGCCAAAAGCGATGAACACTTATATTGCATACGTTGACCGTTTTGTAAAACGTTTTTCTGCCATATAACACTAAAACTAATTAAATAAATTTATTAATGAATTAAGAGTAGATCTATATTTAACATAGAGTGTCGTTTACTACAACCTTAAAAAATCTATTTGAACTTGAATGAATGGATAAAAAGTATTTTATTAACGAATGAAAATTTGAATTATATATATATATATATATATATATATATATATATAAAAGATTTTGTTACATAATTATTTTCCTAAAGATCCTGATACTGTTTTATCGGCGAAAAGATTTGTATAATATATGTATTAGAAGTATTCTTGTTTTTGAAATATTTTTAATTTAATTACTATATTACTAGAAAACATATCACCATGTTTAATATATATATATATATATATATATATATATATATATATATATATATATATATATATATATATATAAAAGATTTTGTTACATAATTATTTTCCTGAAGATCCTGATACTGTTTTATCGGCGAAAAGATTTGTATAATATATGTATTAGAAGTATTCTTGTTTTTGAAATATTTTTAATTTAATTACTATATTACTAGAAAACATATCACCATGTTTAATATATATATATATATATATATATATATATATATATATATAAAAGATTTTGTTACATAATTATTTTCCTGAAGATCCTGATACTGTTTTATCGGCGAAAAGATTTGTATAATATATGTATTAGAAGTATTCTTGTTTTTGAAATATTTTTAATTTAATTACTATATTACTAGAAAACATATCACCATGTTTAATATATATATATATATATATATATATATATATATATATATATATATATATATATATATATATATAAAAGATTTTGTTACATAATTATTTTCCTGAAGATCCTGATACTGTTTTATCGGCGAAAAGATTTGTATAATATATGTATTAGAAGTATTCTTGTTTTTGAAATATTTTTAATTTAATTACTATATTACTAGAAAACATATCACCATGTTTAATATATATATATATATATATATATATATATATATATATATATATATATATATATATATATATATATATATAAAAGATTTTGTTACATAATTATTTTCCTGAAGATCCTGATACTGTTTTATCGGCGAAAAGATTTGTATAATATATGTATTAGAAGTATTCTTGTTTTTGAAATATTTTTAATTTAATTACTATATTACTAGAAAACATATCACCATGTTTAATATATATATATATATATATATATATATATATATATATATATATATATATATATATATATACAAAGAGTGTATATCTATGATATATTTACAAAGAGTGTGAACTAATAGAAGGAATTGATCAACCTTTTGTTATTTACGTAAAACAATTTAGCATAGAGACTGCTTCAGGTCTACATAACCGTTGGTATTTGATAACAATAACCTATATTTTGCAATACCCCATCACGTTTTCCTTCCTCGTGTAGAAGTTCTATCCAATTTCACCGCATTACAAAGCTCTTACACAGAGTTTGCTTGAGTTGGGAACTTGATCACAGAGTTTGATCCACCTCAACAAACTCCACAAGAAGGGTTGGCAGAACTGACTTGCGGATTAGTGGCTCAGGAAAAAGGAAGCGGTAAGAAAGTAGACGATAATTGTTTTTTCAACAGTTGGTAACAATGCAAACTCAAAACTAAGAATTTAGGAAATTCTAATTGCTTGAGAGGTTTAGTTACCATGTAACGTAAAATCAAATTACAGGATATTTAATATGTGCCTAAATAGACGTTTATTGATGTATAGAGAAATCAAAATATTCATAAAAACAATCCATGTAATATACAATAAAATTATTAATAATTATTAATTACTAATTATTTATACTACTGCATTAATATACTAATAATACATTATTATTAATTATGTTATTAATAATATTGATTATATAACCTTAGTAATATAAGGTAATTTACATTGTTGAAAACCAATATGTTTTCCCCAATGTTTCGTTATATAAAGGGAGAAAACGATAATACGGTTTGTATTAATTTTAATTCCAAGAAAGGGGAGAAAATGTAGATAGGTTTTGCAAGAAGATCTAGGTTAGTGGAATAAGTAACAAAATTCAGAGTATCATTTCAATTATAGATTTGTAGTTTGAGTTGTGGTATTTAAAAGCTAAAAATATTAAAAAAAATATATATAGCTGTCTTAGACCATACATATTTTAGAACGAAGTAAATCATATTTAGTAATTTGAAATTACTGCCCTCAGAACATTATTAAAGTAGAAGCTAGATAAAAAGAAAATAATGGTAAAATATAGAATATATAAGCCATTATAATTAATTTAATTTTAACTATTATTGTAATAACATACCCTTATATAAAGCATTTAATTCATGTTAGGAATATTTCTTTATACATGAGTAGTTTTCTACCTTTCCTAACGTTACAGTATTCTTCTCTAATGGCGCGTATCGGAGTGATTCCAATTTCAAAAATAAATCGTATTTAAATGTAAAGATTAAAAATTTAAGTTTTGAAAATGAAATCACTTCGAAACGCGTCAACACAGGAGAATATTGTGACGTTAGAAAAGGCAGAAAACTGTACTCAAATATTAACGGTGATATATTCTATTAAAAATCAATACAGTAGATGACTTGCAAATAAGAATCATTGTTTTCTAGTTAATTAATATTAACAGTGCATAAAATATTTTGTTCATTTAATAATTTCAAATGGTATTCCATCTTAACTAAATAAATTTAAGGCAACGAGGCGTTTAATTCCATTGGATTTGACCAGTTTGCCACTCAATGATTTCCCATGCTCATAATATATAAATTATCTGTATATTTCCATAAACCAATAGGCGTTGTAATATTACCTACATGTCGCTTAAAATAATTCCTTTTGTGTGGTAATATAAGTTGATAGGGAAGTAACATAACCTTAAATAAATCTTTAATGCTTTAACCTTCCTTCAGATAATATTTGTTCAAATGTCTTATAGGAAACACTACAAACCCATTGAATGGAGAGTCTAATAGAAGCTTATTTATTGTACTTTTTGTATGTAAATATAACTATTTACTATATTTATAAATGTTACTAAGTAGACACTAGATAAGTACCCCAACAACATAAAATTAGGTCATTGACAAGTCTTATTTATATTTGGTAACTATATTTACCTGGTAATTAATACTTTGGTCAACAATGTTTTATTCTAGTTAATTTCTAATTAGTAATTAAATTCAGTAGCATATCCTATGCGTTAAATCAGCCCTATAACATAGAATCAGCTGTTTTATGAAATCACATGTTATCACTTGTTTTATGCCAAATGGGACGAAAGAACTGTATTATATACTTTGCTCCTTTTATGAAGCGGTCTTCTCCCATATATAATAAAAATTATTCATTATTAAATTTCAATAATGTAGTATTATTTGAAAAGAATTATAAAGTGTCACTCACTACAAGTTTGAAAATGTATTTGAACAAGTGTGGATTAACACAGAGTACCCATAAAAGAATGGCGCGGTTTCAGTAGTTCGTAGGAGGATTGTAGGGAAACTTCTAGATATTATATTGGTATCTCTAAAAACATTCAACGCCATTTCCAGCAAGATGATGCTCCCCCACATTTCAGTGCATTAACTAGTCACGGAGTCTTTGAACAAACATGTGAGACCGATGGATAGGCCGGCAAGGACCAATGCTGTGGCCTCCAAGGAGTACGGACCTGACACCTTGTGATTTTTTCTTGTAGGGGGTACATAAAAAGCGTTGTTTGTTGACGAACATTTCGCGACCTGAACAATTTAAATAACAAAATGAATGAAGCAATGCCAACCATAACCGAACAAACGTTAACCAATGTTTGCAGAGAAGTTGAGTATCGTTTGAACATTTGTCAGGCGACTAAGGGCACCCATATTGAATCTTATTATTGATGTATAAAAACTGTTTCAGACGACAAACTAGTTGAATATACAACAATAACTGTAAGTAACTCGGTTTTTCTCTAACCCATGTTCCCAACCGCACTATTCATTTATGATAACCCTGTATAAATTATTTTATTAACGAATAAAAATTTAAACAAGATAGAAATTAGAAAGTGGGTGAACTAATAGAAGGAAATAAATGTAAAATACCTAGTTTGTGCATAATAAAAACAGCTGTTTCATAAATCACACATTGCCACATAATAGAAAAAAAACAATAGATGTTTTTGAATATATAGGAAGACTATAAACTGAAATAGAGGAAGAGAACAGCTGTTAGTACTAACCTCATTGAGTTGCATTCGGCAATCTTCGGAACAATCCGGAATATTACATACTTTGTTAGGTAATGACCGATTGAGTCCAATGGAAGGTTTTTTCATATGCGATGCTATAACAAATACATTAGATATAAGAAAATGCACTGGGAAATTTACATTTCTAAAAATATATTAATTATATCATGGACTTTATAAAGGCGTACGTTATGGAAAATTATTCCTAGACATAAAACCTTAAAGACATTTTTAGTTTACTAAAATACTCTCATTAGCACATATTAATATAAATAATAAGTTATTAAAAAAAAAACATTCAGCCAGTATTACGTACGGATACAATCTGCAAGCCGGCTACACTCAGTGTTGCCAAAATGGAAAAGCGAAAAGTAATTTAAATTGAAAAGCTCATTGTGTTGTTCAGAAACACGGTGCTTTCATACAAGGTGAACGTATTTTCTGTGGCTATTGTTCCGGCCATTGTTGCCGTCAGTGATTGCTTAACCTGGTTGCTCTAGAAATTGTATTTTTGTAATTTAATAAAAAAAAGCAAGTTCGTTATATGAAGTCAAAGAGTCACTTATAAATTTACTATAAAGAAGTGTTTCACTTTGTAAAAGAAAATATCTAGTTATTTATAGGTAATTATACGAGATATTCTTACTGTAATGTTTTTTGTTATCGTTAGGAATATTTTTATGGTACGATGGTTTCGAAACGCGTCAGGAAGTTAGCCCTTATGTATTAACTTAGTTTAGTATTATTTAATTATAGTTTTATCAGTCAATATGAATTCAACATGATTACAACAAGCAATTTGAACAGCAGTAGATATGTAAGCAACGCATGCATGATAAGATGACTGATTAACCGATAAGATACTTGTACTGAAACAATACGGATCTTTAGGTAGATTATAGGCGACCAGTCAGTACGACTCAGAAGAATTCTGAATACATGTAGGGATAAGGCAAGGATATAAAACCTCTAGGGACTAATATAGGGCTATCATGACATCACGTGAGAAGGGTCTTGTACGTGAAGAAGGTTTACATTACATAGAGCCCGTGAAGTTGTGGCTAGACGTTATACCCCCTTATAGGGAAGAAGGGTTGATGGAATGAAGTAGGACCAAATAAGGCTAGCACGATCCCCTGATACTGCAGATATTTTAAAATAATAGCAAATGCTGATCTTACACGGTCCACTAAGGGGCGTCTACCCACTATTCGGAAAGATTGCCAGGGTTATAACTACGACCTGGTCCTTACGTCGATTATACCACTGGGTTTAAAAAAAACAAAGATGAAGACACTCGAGTGGCCACTACATGTTGTATGCTATGTAAGGCTCATGAATCATATTGATAGAAATATCAAGAAAATGAATATATTAGGAAGAAAAATCACTATCTGATTGAACATTAAAGAATTAAAACATGTGAGAGAACATTTTGAAAATCAAACATATGATCAAATATCGATGAAAATGAATATCTGATGGAACAATAAAAAAGCGATCATATCAAACATCTAGATAAATGAACATAACATGAAAAAAATCAAGATTTACTCTAACACCAAAGAAAATAAGTATCTGATCGAAAATCAAAATTGAAAATATAATCAAATGTTGGGGAAAATGAATGGCTGTCGGAACATTAAAAATTGAACATGTAGAAAATAAAAAATTAAGTTAACATGAAGAAAGATCACCATATGATTGAGCATTAAGGAAAATGAAGATGTGATCGAATATCTGACAATCGAACATGTTATCAAACGTAAAGAAAAATGATTATCTGATGAAACATTAAAAAATGATAATATTGAACATCAAGAAAAATAAAAATAACATGACAGAAAATTCCGTTTAATTTGAACGTCGATGAAAATGAACATGTGATAGAACATTCAGATAATGAACATCTGTGACTGAACAACCGAGTTGACTAAACATCAAGAAAGTGTATATATTTTAATGGTTTTAATAGGGACAGACATACATACTTACATATAGTTTAAAAAACGTTATCCAAAATACAAAAAAATGAGAAAAACATTCAGAGATTCTAATTGAAAGAAGATGTAAGAAATTAATGAAGGGAAAATATTTGCTCTCAAACTGAAAGGAAATGCTTTAAATTATGAAAGAGAAACGTTAAATATTTTTCTTGGTTTTGCTCTGAGAGTAAAGAAAAAGTGATATGGAAAGATTATAAATAAGTGTCTGCTCTTTGTGTCTACTTCAACGAGTTGAAATGAACCGAAGCCTGCTTTTAACAAGTGAGCGTTGTAGTCTCTGACGTCATTTTGCCTCAAAGCTCTGACATGGTATATTACTCACCACCATCTTAAAAAATATAAATTCAACTAAAAAATAAGTATTTTGAAACAGTGCATTTCTTTTCAATTTATTTACAGTTAATATGTCAATATAACATCAAGTTACATTTACTAAAGAGAAAGCCCTAAACATTTACATTTACGTTTAAGAGAAAGTTACATTTACATAAACCCTAAAGAGAAGACAATCCCTAAACGCTCGTCATACATTGCTTGATGGATTTAGCTTGTGTTTAGTCTGGGAACATTCAACGTCTACCCCCAAATACATATGCAAATTCGCAGAAACCCTCCACGACCGTGTTATCCCTTACTTTGGACGCTTTACATAAGGAAATAGAAACATTTCCCAACATCTTGGACGGCCTGTCAATTCTTACACAAAGCAAGTCGTAGCCATCGTTACGAAAGATATATTTACATTTAAGAACAATTACATTTTTGGACTCATTCCAAACGTTATTGACATAATAAACTGCATTTGACGTGTTACAGGCCTATTTAAGAATAAATACCCACAAGTGTACAGAATAAAAAAGGTCAATAGGGAAATAATTAGGTTATTTAATTTTTGTTCTACGCTTCTACCACAGCAATGTAACTCTTTCAACGAGTCATTATGAAGTCGAAAAAAGATTATTATAACAAAAAAATATCATTGTTAAAAAAACACATTTATTTTTCGTAACTGTAAAAATGTTTTACAATTATTTATGACCTTGAGGTCATTAGGCTTCAAGTTAAAAGGCTAAATGAACTAATAAATGAAATAGATAACCATGCTGCTTAATCAGAGTTCATATTACCTATTACTAAATCTAATATGTTAGGTTATATTCATACAATATTAAAAACGTATTTAGACAAAAATTAAAATAAAAACCGTTTGATTTAAAAGATTTTTCAGTGATATTTTATTTTTATAAATCCAACCATTTCACTGTAATTATTAGCTAAACGTCCAATGAAATAATATATAACAAGTGATTTAATTTCTTTTTAAAGTAAATGTCTACTAAGGACAACAAAGATTTATTTCATTTTACTTCTTTTATTTTATAATTACAACTAATATAAATATGTATATACATATAACAGAATTACAATATTAGGTTGGAAAGCCAAAGCAAATATCCTTGCAATTTTACATTTTCTTTTCTATATATGGTGTTTGACTCTTATTTTGTTTGTTACTATTTAAACGCTTTTTTCACTTTCATTTCACACTTTCCGTTTGTGAAGCTAGGTTCGATAAAGTTAATCCAGTTTGTTTCTTTATTTTATTTTTTAAATTATTTTTAATCCTAGAAATTTATTTACGATATTGTGTGGTAACCAAGGAAACAATTTAAGGTTGTAAGAAGGAAGTTTCGAGGACATCCAGTTGAGTGCGAGAGAAATTCATACATATCTTTGAGAAATGCATTTGTCGCCTTGAGAAAGATAGTCCAGTGCTAAAGTACTGCATTTCATACATGAAGATATTCTATTTGAATCCAAAATAAACCCCCAATTTGAAAAAACACTACTGACATCACTTGTCATACACTACATTTAAAAAAAAAAAAATATTTAAAATTGAGTGGATGATTAAAAACAAATTTTAATATCGATTGAAATTTATACAATATATATTATATAAGGAGAGTGTGAACTAATAGATGGGATTGAATAATAAATAATAATCTAAACAAGTGTGTGGTTTAAAATTCACGGGATGTATACCAGTGTAATTTTCACTTGTAACCATTCCGTTTATGACTTTGTTTGAACGTGTATGATTTTAAAACTTGTGTATGATGTATGTATGTATGTGTGTGTGTTGTGTTTATATGTGTGTGTGTGTCTCTTTGTGAGTGTATGTTTCTGTGTTTCTCTCTCACTCAGTCACTCTCTCTCTCTCTCTCTCTTTCTCTCTCTCTCTATCTCTTTCTCTCTCTCTCTCTCTCTCTCTCTCTCTGTGGGCCTGTCTCTCTCTCTCTCTGTATGTGTGTATGTGTATGTGTTTGTGTGTGTGCGCGTGCCTGCCTGTGTGTTTCTCTCTCTCTCTCTCTGCGCGCGCGCGCTTGTGTGTGTGTGTGTGTGTGTGTCTGTTAATGCTCGTGATCCATTGAATTTGTGCATAACCAACATATTGTTATGGTAACACGGCATTAAATTTAACTAATATGGTAGATAGGTCTATTAACACAAGCTATGTATCCCCGCAATATTCCCGAGTTATCTATGGCCATCACAACTCCCATAAAATGTTCGGGATGACAGGTATGTAATTTCCGTAAAGCCGAATATATCTAGTGGCGCGCTGTGTTTATGTCCTTGTGAGGGTCTTCCTGCTGGGCCCTATAAAAGTTACATCAGCTGCACGGAGACGTCCTTCGAACCACACAGGAACAGTTAGTTTTAGAGCATTTTATTTGCTACTATAAAAAAAAATATTGTATATTTCGGCCACTTTATAAACAGCATTTCAATCTGGTTAATGTAGTTAAAAACTTCAACAAGTTCAAATATATTTTGGGATAATTTCGTTACCATGTTTGAAGTAATATATAATGAAATATTATAAAGTTTATATAAATTGATAAAATCCATAATGTATGTTTCGTGTTTATATAAGTTATATAAAGTTTAAAGGAAGGCTGTATGTTAGGTGGCTGTTCTAGAGGCAATCAGAGCATTCAATATGGAGCACTTTAATTATCGGCTGAAGTTCAAAGTGGAATTATATAAACGCAATGCGTCACTATTGGCAACATGCGCTGCTACAGTGTTAAATTTTCAGAGAAATCTACATTTGTATTCATCGTATCTCAGATGTAGAATTAGAAACTAATATAAGTAAATTTAATGGGAAAGGTCTTTTAAAGAAGATTTTAATGCCTGAAAGCAGGCTTTCGAACAAAAACAAATTTAAAATCAATATTAAATTGGCTAAATGAGTTTTCGCTTTTTAATTTAAAAGAAGTGTTTATATTCTTAATGATATAAGATACGTAGGTGTCCCAAAAAAAACCTAAGATTTTGAACGAGCGTTAGTGAAAGACTGCACAAGATAATTAAACGATTTAAATGTCAAATTGAAGCGAAAAGATTTCGATTTCCTCATACATTATTACATTATTCAGTGTCTTCGATTAAGGGCAAGCAAAAATTGTTCTAGCATTTATCAACTAGTTGGAAATACCAAGATAAATCATGCAACTAATTTTACTCGGCGGAAAAAAGGGCCTATCACATGGCCATAGATTAACCCACACCACACGTTCATTTGCGAATCGCGCACATTTTCCCGCATAACGTTAGGTTGTTATGAACTCCACATCGGACAATTGTGACGATCATCACCACATGTGGTGGTTTCGTGTAGATTTTAAATGTGTGGTTTCAAATGTAGCTTCGTCTGAGAGCATCACTCTTTCAAGAATATTGTGAATGCCATCAATCTCATTAATGAGACACGGCAAGCAAAACCTTTTTATTATAACTTCAAATTGATCTTTAAATTACGTAGACTATCTACATAGCTCAAATTCATTACATATTAAATAATAAAATTAAATTGTTAAATAAACCGAAATAGATTCAAAATAAACTGATATATACTTACAATAAATGCAACACAAGACCAAAGGAAAACTGTAACAGCCTTGGCATATGTTTCTTTGTCTAATATCTTTAATTCCTTTCCTCGAATTGTCAAAACGTCCATCTCAAAACTTGTTCCTATTCATGGAACTTCAACACCTGTATTTGAAATTTAATTTCAATGATGGTTAAATATATATTGTTAACAAAAATCACAAAGTATTAATACTGTTATTCATACAAATAAATTTTACAAAATAAATTGATGGTTATGAACAAACAAACAAAAACAGTAAAATAAATTTACATTATAAGAAGAATAAATAGGAACAAAATCAACTATTTAAAGAACTATCACACTATTTCGAATAGTATCGCTCGTCCAATATCCTGACATTCTTTTTGGAACATCCTGCGCTTTATATTTACCGGTTTGTTTATTAAAATAACAATATAAAACTTTCGTTTTTTTTAACTAACAAAGATAAGGGTCGTGTCCAAACTGCCTCGACTTTAAGGGTCACAGAGAAAATTGTCCAGTTAGCCCTAACAAACAAATAACAGATTAATCACTTTGCAGACCCACAAAAAAAACAAATTACAAACATATTAAACAAACAAAGACAATACAATTCACACATACTCTTTGGTACTATCGAAAACCTGCCTTTAAAACCGTCACCTCTTAACCCAACATCTCCAAGCAGAAGCAACTGATGAAGATCGCCACATAGCGATCGAAAACGTTCTGTCTCAGTAAGTTTTCACAAATTTACAACATTTATAGTTCAGATAGTCATAAACTATTATTAAATTGATTAATTAAGATTCGCCGAACGTAATGGACTACAAATTGTAAGAAAATAACATATAGTAAATACTTATTTTTTAATCAGTTCAGTGGTGCATCTGGACATTAATACACTTTGTGGGGCTATGGCCTAACCTAACACTGAATTGCGAACAATAGACAATCTGAAACTGTCGAGACAATACGTTGTACATAAAACTATGTATTGCTACACGCAATTAACACATTATTGTACCTTAGGTTGTGTGAGAAATGTCTGTTATATTCTGTTTAATTAGTTTGTGTAGCTGTCAAGGTACTGGCGTGACACCAACCAGGCAGGGGAGAGCTTGGAAAGGCCGTATGACCGTAGCGTGGAAGTCTTTTCTCTCAAGTTCTGCTTTACACTTTGCCCAATTTGGAATCAATTTTACTCAGCTTTAAGTGTAACGTAACCCATTTTTGCAATATGATTTTTTATTTTCTGCTCAGAACATTGGTGATATTTATCGTTGTTTCGTCAAAATCAACAAGCATAATACACTTTATGTAATATATGAAAACAAAATGTACATAAGAATGAATCAGTGACGTCAGCACTCATGAATTTCTAACGAGAATGCGTAACAATTTCTTCGTCTGTGGATCTTTGTAGGTGTTATACTCATTTTCTTTCTCTCTCTCTCTCTTTCTCTCTCTCGAATTGTCTTTAAGATTTATTTTTAAAAAAACTTACGTATGTTAACACAAGCTGATATTTTTTCCACTTAGAGGATATTTAGAGATTATGTTTAAATACCTTTCAAATGCATTTTCTTTATGTAATATCCTATTATTGATTAAATAACGTGAAAACTTATGATTAACAGCAACAAATAAAAGTATAAATTAAAAATAAAATATCCTATAGAGTAAATATACTAAATGTAATTATTACCGTACATATACTATTTGTATGATTAAATATATAAAAATATTAAATACTAATAAATATTGCCTGGATAAATTTATAAATATAATTCAAAAAATCATATGTTATCCCATATAACTTGACCAAATGTGTACAGCGTTACTGGATACACAAGATTAAATTTTAATTCAACATAACCTAGAAATAATTCAACTGTCGGTAAAAACGAAATCAGCTGTTGAATTAGCAGCCATGTTTGGCTTTCAGTTTACGGAAATAACGTCTGAGATGTGTTGTCATTTGCCTTCAGGTTTACTCTTGTAAACACATTTTAGCCGCGTATAAAAACTTAGCTTTTAAATTAGGCCTTAACTTGTCACTACTAAGATAGACTTAGACTCTCCTCCTCATTGTATAATACAATGTCTATAGTACATATGTCAGCGTTACAAGCGTTATTTATAGTTACTAATAACAGACACTATCCCAACCCACCCAGACCTAAAACAACCAAGATATCAGTTACGGTCTGAATTGATAATGGACCACATCTCCCGAAATGGCTGTCCTCAATAATAAAATAATTTATAGTGCGGACCACGTAACCGAGCACTTGGCTTTCAGAGATTTCTTATGTACTACTATTTCTAAAAACATGTTACATATTCAGAACGTTCTATACATCAATAGTTTCTGCATCTGACATGTTTTCACATATTTCAAGATTAATTGTTATTTCATACCGAAGCTAATTAATCGAGTTATCTAATATTTACCGTATTATACAAGTCAGTGTTTAGACACTTCTTATCATGTTTGTAGGAAAGTATTTATACTGATTCACTACTAATGTGACCTCTTAAGGACAAGTGCACGGTTACGTGGTTCGGGCTATAAGTGCTGTTATAGTTAAGTGTAACATATTAAGATATGTAGCAGAGGTTTTTGTTTTAATTTTTAAAAAAAAACATATTTTTGTTTTAATTTTACAGAAAGATATATGCAAACGTAATTAGAAGACAGAGAAAGCACTAGTTCCCTCACTCAGGCGGCGCAATAATGGAACCAAACTTTGCCATCCATAATGCAAACCTACATTCATTTCCCCAGGCTAATGAAATGATCTGTACACACTGAGAGGCCGATGTTAAATTCAACTTACAATCCAGTTGGAAATTAGTTTAGGCGTGTCTACTTTACGCCAATTAATGGGAAGGTAAATAGGTTCTGGAAGTTGTAATGCTCTGCACAGCTGATAATGCAGAAGTTGTCCAGGTAAAGAGCAAGTTTCAATCTTCTTTTAGGCTACTCAATAGTTAGATTTATTTATTTCTATTTCGTTATGGTACAAGATGTTGTAGTATGCTAAGTATTAATTGAATGGTGACTCAATGTTGAATTGAATAATAATCAGTTCAAGTTGAGGTACATAATGGATACTCACTGAAGTTTGTCGAGAAAAGGTAAGCTATGAGAGTATATGTTGTACAGGTCTAATAGCGTTAAAACGAATACCAAAATAACGAATTTTTCTTTCTATCATGTTTGGTTTGGCTCGTCTTATGAATATGTTAGTAAAGGTGCCATTCGGATCTACGCAGCCTTGGTCCAAGTAGCGCGACACATCGTTATTGCTGTGCGGCGCTGCCACAGCCATTCGGATCTAGGCAGCCTTGGTCCGGGTAACGCGACAAATCGCCACTGCTGTGAGGCGCTGCCACAGCCATTCGGATCTAGATACCCTTGGCCCAAGTAGTGCGACACTTTGCCACTATTGTGCGGCGCTGCCACAGCCATTCGGATCCAGGCAGTCTTGGTCCAATTAGCGCGACACATCGCCACTGCTGTGCGGCACTGCCACAGACATTCGGATCTAGATACCCTTGGTCCAAGTAGCGCGACACATCGCCACTGCTCTGCGGCGTTGCCACAGCCATTCGGATCTAGATACCCTTGGTTCAAGTAGCGCGACACATCGACACTGCTGTGCGGCGTTGCCACAGCCATTCGGATCCAGGCAGCCTTGGTCCAAGTAGCGCTACACATCGTCATTGCTGTGCGGCGCTGCCACAGCCATTCGGATCTAGGAAGCCTTGGTCCGGGTAGCGCGACACATCGCCACTGCTGTGAGGCGCTGCCACAGCCATTCGGATCTAGATACCCTTGGTCCAATTAGTGCGACACATTGCCACTGCTGTGCGGCGCTGCCACAGCCATTCGGATCCAGGCAGCCCTGGTCCAATTAGCGCGACACATCGCCACTGCTGTGCGGCGCTGCCACAAACATTCGGATCTGGCAGTATTGGTGCGCCCGGACTTGTACGTGGTTATAACTGTGTAGGGGCTAGGTGTTCTTTCACGTTTTTGTTACAGTTGAATATGCATTAGGTTGAAATCGTTATGTTAATAATATTTTTCTAAATTTAATCATTTTAGTAGTTTTATGTAATGTTTTATAACTGTAGCTATTAGTTTTACTAAAAATTAGGCTTTATTTGGTAAATGACGCCATTACCACAAGAAATGTGAACTGGAAAAGCCACCCGGTATCGCTCCACAGTGGCTGATATCCCAAGCGTTCCATCCAAATCCAAAGAGCGATGCGGCGAGACCACGGTTGCCCTTGCCGGGAAGCCACTGCTGGACCCGAATAGTACCACAAGAAATGTGAACTGGAAGAGCCACCCGGTATCGCTCCACAGTGGCTGATATCCCAAGCGTTCCATCCAAATCCAAAGAGCGATGCGGCGAGACCACGATTGCCCTTGCCGGGAAGCCACTGCTGGACCCGAATAGTACCACAAGAATTGTGAACTGGAAGAGCCACCCGGTATCGCTCCACAGTGGCTGATATCCCAAGCGTTCCATCCAAATCCAAAGAGCGATGCGGCGAGACCACGGTTGCCCTTGCCGGGCAGCCACTGCTGGACCCGAATAGTACCACAAGAAATGTGAACTGGAAGAGCCAGCCGGTATCGCTCCACAGTGGCTGATATCCCAAGCGTTCCATCCAAATCCAAAGAGCGATGCGGCGAGACCACGGTTGCCCTTGCCGGGCAGCCACTGCTGGACCCGAATAGTACCACAAGAAATGTGAACTGGAAGAGCCAGCCGGTATCGCTCCACAGTGGCTGATATCCCAAGCGTTCCATCGAAATCCAAAGAGCGATGCGGCGAGACCACGGTTGCCCTTGCCGGGCAGCCACTGCTGGACCCGAATAGTGCCACAAGAAATGTGAACTGGAAGAGCCCCCCGGTATCGCTCCACAGTGGCTGATATCCCAAGCGTTCCATCCAAATCCAAAGAGCGATGCGGCGAGACCACGTTTGCCCTTGCCGGGCAGCCACTGCTGGACCCGAATAGTGCCACAAGAAATGTGAACTGGAAGAGCCCCCCGGTATCGCTCCACAGTGGCTGATATCCCAAGCGTTCCATCCAAATCCAAAGAGCGATGCGGCGAGACCACGGTTGCCCTTGCCGGGCAGCCACTGCTAGACCCGAATAGTGCCACAAGAAATGTGAACTGGAAGAGCCCCCCGGTATCGCTCCACAGTAGCTGATATCCCAAGCGTTCCATCCATATCCAAAGAGCGATGCGGCGAGACCACGGTTGCCCTTACCGGGCAGCCACTGCTAGTGCCCCAAGAAATCACCCTTGAGGTCAGTAGCTTTAGGTGAACAGGTGAGCAACTTTCTGAGTCTTGTTTTTCTACTTGTAGGAGTGCCAATGAGTATTCTATGCACTTCAAGCCATGGGTTGTTGCATACATTAAAACAGGATATGTCCAGAAAGAATAGATCTGCTTAGAATTTTTAATAAGCGAAATACTTTTACCATCAACACTGTTAGCAATACTGTATCGTTGGTTTATAAATACAAGTTATTGTCTTTTTATCTTCTATATCTATGAAAATGTTTGTATGTTTGTGTGTATGCATGTAAGTATGTATGTATTGAGTACATTCCAGGGAAGGTTTTTGGTATAGTGTAAGTCTCAGAGCCAGGAGGCACAGGGGCACGTGATAACCCCTAAACCAATAAATTACTTCAGAAAAATATAAACCCTTAAAACGGCTTTGGGTTTCAGTAAAACAGCTTCCCGACGACATAATTGTATTAAAAATGTAGTTTTTAAGTGCCAAAATAGCATACTATATTATTTTCTATCCTTGTCTTATCCTAAGACATTTCAATTCTTTACAAATTTTGGTTGCTTGGCAACACAACAATATATAATTGTTTTCCAATACATTTAAAACATATAAAAATATTTTGTATGCTATCCGAGTGCACTTAAATAAATTATATTCTATCAAGAACTTTTATTTTGTCACACTTATCGCAATCGACTACTAAAAGTCAGATATTATTTTGTTAGTAAAGTACTAAATATAGTTTAGCTAATGTTAAAACACCATTCATTGACTTTTAGACAATACGAAGTTCGCCGGGTCAGCTAGTTTAAAATGAAATGCAATTACTGTTATAAATTGGTTTTATTTGCAAAAGAAATTGAAAACAATTTGCAAAACCATTCTGAAAACTATACACATGCACAAAGTTTTGGAGCAGCTGTTGTTAAATTCTTGTTCAACGCTTAAGAGTTTTAAGAAAGCGTGGAAATATTTTAAAACATCGCTCTGAAAGAGAAATTTTGTTTTAGCAGGGGTGAAGTTTTGTTGCTACGGACAGGTGACTGGTGTCGGACAATTTGTTTGGAAAGCTTTCGTGTTTAGCATTCTGCAGTAAACAGCTGACACTAGACTTGACGGATAGGTATAGCACGCTATCTGACGGTGCGGAGGGTTACTGGAGAATTCGGCATCTCAAATATTTCACATTCTCACATATTTGATTATGTAAATATTTTTTTATTTATATAACACAAAGTATACGAGTGTTATATTAATTATATATTTGAAACGCAGTACATTTTAAAAAATTCCAGATTTATCCAGAAGAGTATTCTGAAATTATAAAACCAGTAATAAATATTTCCCATAGTTATACATTTCGTAATTTATTACTTTCGAAGATTTATAAATTCGTTTATAGTCAGTTGTTAACAATTTGTTTGAGAAAAATACTTTCTCTCGTCGATACTTCTTGCTACTACGGATCTTAGCACAATAAGTTTTGGAAATGAATAACGTTAAAAAGAAATTTGGCCTAGATGCTATGTTACAAAATTAAGTAGGCATTTTTATCCTGCTCAAGTTAGTTTCCTCACAATGACCTTCGAAGTCAATCAGCTGTTGTATTACGTATTGAGTGTCAGATTTTAAAAATAATTTATCATGAAGAGGACTCGGACCTATGGTATCCAACACTCGACTAAAAGATTATAAAAGCAATTCTCACGCCTTTAGATCACTCAGAAATATATATTTCAGATAAAATAAATTCTATGGGATATTGTTGAAGAAGAATGTTATACTTGCAAGTAGTTAAATATTAAATAATGCTTAGTCTAAATTATAAAATAGAGGAATGTATATCGCAAATGTTTCTTTTAAAACTAGTTTTTCTACCAGTCTCTTAACAAATGTTGTGACAATAAAATATCAGGTTTATAGTTTCCACAATGATTTAGAAATACACGTCAAATGCACTATCACATTCGATAATTTTGTTATACGATATGGTCCTCGAAAATGCGTCATAAACAAGAATCTAGTGATCTTAATTAAAAATAATATTTGTTCAAATGTACATTGAATATCGTCTTACAAATATAACCTCACTTTAAAAGCACACTCCTTTACAAGTCCGGGTCTACGTTTTGGTGCCCTAGGCGAACACCCTCATTAAAGTGCCTTCGTGGGGTCTCTCGGGTAAGTGCTTCGGAAATTTATTTATAATATTGTTATTAAAAAAAAAATTATTTTATAAGGTTTCATATTATTATAAGTAAAAAAAACGAATGTTTATTTCGAGTAAAACTATTTTCATATAGTTGAATTGAAAGCAGTTGAATGAAAAGAAACATTGGCTTAGAATTTAGTCTTTTGTTTTGTCGACTTATACATTAAACAAATATTCTTTGAGATTAGCTTGTGAGTTTTGTGTATGTTTTTATTTGTTTCTGACTTATACATTATTAATTACAAACATAAATTGTTATTAGAAAGTTATACAAACATGAAACGCATATACTATTAGTTATATCGGTTTATAGATTTTATAATTGATTGCTTTGTCAACAGTTCTCTTAATAACGAAAATAAACAGTTTAACATCATATGATCATACACGTATCTGCAAAAAATTGGACTAAATTAATAACCTATTTTCTAAAACAGCTTTATTAAACGCCCCATCCCCTTTTTACCTATTGATTCGTCTGCCTATACTAGCAGTGCACAGAAGTACAAGACTTTTATTTACTTTATATATGTATATCCCCAAATCTGAAAAACAATTTCACAATCTGTGAGTCCTTCCCAAGCGGGCGCACAGGTTGCCTATATTGACGAGCCGAGTCTGCCCTTTATAAAGGAATTCGTGAGGGAAACCGCCTGCACCACAGTTCTCTCCACCATTAGTAAACTATAGCTGCAAAGTATCCCGTTAGGTTAGGTTTGGCTATAAAACAAACGACAAACTTTAACTTTCCTGAAGTGAAGTAGGCTACACGATTGCTGAAGTGAAGCTATTAACATTGATTTTATCGCAACTTACATCGTAATATGATGAGGAAAAATATAGAAACCCTTTGGCTTTTATGTCTTCTCTTCGTTATGACATTGAAAATTAAAAGTACGTATCCCGTTAGGTTTAGAAAAGGTGGAAAATAACATAAGATTACCGCTTGATGTAGTCGACGTTAACAAACATAAAGATATTATT
Source organism: Prosapia bicincta (assembly GCA_036971475.1). Lineage (NCBI taxonomy): Eukaryota > Metazoa > Arthropoda > Insecta > Hemiptera > Cercopidae > Prosapia > Prosapia bicincta. The sequence continues at coordinate 11,962,516 of JBAIZL010000002.1, forward strand.
TGTTTACTACCAAACCTTTTCAATCTTATTTGTTCAATTCGGCAATCGGTTAGTATACATAGGAAACTTATTTTTTGCTTCTATAAGGCATAGTTTTTTCTTATTTTCCTGATTGATTATATTATAAAGTAGTGTTTGTAAAGTTAATTAATGCTTTTGTGTGCTTACTTTATTTACATAAAAGTAAGCTTTCAACCCTGTTTTTTTGTTTGAGATAAGTAAAATAAAATGTATCCTGATTAGAACGTATTTCTAACTAAAATTAAAAACGAAAACACCAAAACTAACCTAACTTTTCACATCCCAGACTTAATAGCATAATATTTTCACTATCTTACTAAAAAAAAGACAGAATTTATTATGTTATGCTTTGATTTGAGCTAATAAATATTTAGGTTTAGTTTTGAGGCGCAAATGTATTCTTACTTCACATACTAAAATATCTTGTACTATGAAGACATAAATAGTTCAAACAAATTAGTAGCCTAAAACCAGATGGAAACTTGCTCTGTACCTGGACATCTTCCGCATTAACAGCTGCGCAGTGCATTACAACTTCCCGAACCTATTTACCTTCCCATTAATTGGCGTAAAGTAGACACGCCTAAACTAATTTCCAACGGGATTGTAAGTTGAATTTAACATCGGCCTCTCAGCGTGTACAGATCATTTCATTAGCCTGGGGAAGAGGTTTGCATTATGGATGGCAAAGTTTGGTTCCATTATTGCGCCGCCTGAGTGAGTGAACTAGTGTTTTCTCAGGCTTCTAATTACGTTTGCATCGAATGTTTTCGCAAAATGTGTAATACATTTATTGTATTAGCACTTATGAATAACCTTTGTAAAGGTGGTATGAGTATTATAGGCAGTTACAATGAGGTGTCGAATTTATCTTAGCAATGAAATGTTGAGGTTAAATTTTAGAAGGGTAAATTTTATTAGACTCGCCTTAAACTTCTAGGAATAGAACCGTAGAAAATAACAGAAAATATATTTCCAAAAAATTGAAGCCAAATGTGGCGGTCAAGGGCAACAGCTGTCTTTACTTTAGAAGAATTATTCAATTCCTGAGTTTAGTTCACACACTCTTTCTATCTTTATCTCTTTCTCTCTCTCTCTCTCTCTCTCTCTCTCTCTCTCTCTCTCTCTCTCTATATATATATATATATATATATATATATATATATATATATATATGTAGTCTGTCTTGTTCAAATTTTCAATCGTTAATAACATACATTTATCACCCATATTCATCTACTCAGGTTCAAACACATTTTTTTAAAACTTTTATTGAATGACAGTTGTTGGTAATAGAGTTTTTTAAATAATAATTCATCAATTAAATTTAATTAGTTAATTTTAGTTTTATAAGATAGGAAAACATTTTACAAAAGGAGTAATGTATGCAATATATTTACTTCGTCCAATTTGCTTTGAAATAAGTGATAACAAATGTTTTCATACAACATGGGATTTTACGTTATAGGTTATGTGGTGGAACAGATGTTTTACCGGATAGGTTATGTTACTTTACTTACAATAACTGTAACTAATTCATAAAAAGTAACTAAATTAAAAGTTTTTTTTGTCTATGTAGGAATGACTATTAAAACCGTTTTGTTTATATTTGTTGTTTCCTACTTGTAATCATTATTAGAGGCCGATAGTTAATGTCACATCACTATTATAAGCAGCTAAACATTGGTGGTTTTAAAAAATTTCAGACGCTGCTAAATACATTTTTATTGAAAAACTGGAATTAAAATATAAGACCCTTCATCATTACATTCAATTGATTAGTTTAAAATTCATTGAAGTATAAATAAATTTATTTTGTCATTTCGTAATATAATATTAAGTAACAAGACCTCTTATTAATAATCCACAACACATAACCTAAAAATCAGTAACATAACCTAAAGGTAACAAGCATAGTTTTTTCTATGAACTCACACGATATCGCTTGATTTGATACGTCTATAGCTTATTTATAGATATATATATTGCACGCAAATAAAGACGTTTTCAACATTTTAAAACTTTGCCTGAAATAGACCTATGTCTTGGCCTGAAATAGTTTTTCAGACTTACCTGAAGACGTTGTCACTTCCAAAATGTGCTGGACGAGGCTTGATACGCGTTACATTACAAGGATCTGCTTCTTATTGCTCCAATATTGAAATGCTCAATAAAAACACATCTCTTTTTCAAGAAACGAACACAAATTCTCTGTGATTATTTCACGGTAAGTTTCACACTAAATACACATACAACGGATCATATATTAAATTCAATGTGGTTTATACAGTGTTTTCACCCAATGCTATGTATAAGTGACTTAACCTCTAACAATAGGAAAGTAGCAAAAACTATACATGATCTCGAGGCAACCATTCTCGCGTTTTGTGCTGACTATTCTCATTTAACCAAACGTAAGTGAACAAATGCCACAGCGCAAGTTTCCCCATTATAAGTTCAACTATTTCAATGCTAGGTTTTGTTAAAGATTACCAAGGACAATAAACAAATCTAAAAAAGATACTTGAATAAATATAAATTTTAAACAACATAAATTGAATTCTCCTCTATTTTTACTTCCAAATTTTTCGAACAACTAAATACTAATTATAGAATGTAATACAGCTATTTTTTCTAAATATATTTTTATTACTTTAATAATTCATACGCAAAAATAATTTCACAACCTAATATCATAAAAATAAGAGTGGATGAGTTTTTTACAATTGTAAATAATTTCAAGATAAAAAATTAGCTAAAGCGAGAAATGTAAAATCTAAACATGAGAAAAAAATGCCCTATTTCCTGTATGATCCGGTACAAAACTGTTTGAATGTAGTATCTCATGAGTTTGCATCACTGAAGAGAGAAATTGTAAACATAAATAAAATGAGAGGTGTAGCTTAGTGAGAAGCAAAACTGAGTATCTCCGGTAAGATTCTTCCGTTTTGCTGAGAAGGTTTATTTCCGGTGGAATTCCTATCTTTACAAATAGCCTAAGCCATTCAATAACCAGCGAAAACCTTTACTGCAAAGTGAATGTCTACTTTCAGATATTTCTATGTTTATCTTTGTCGAAAATGAAAAAAACTATCCTTTTGATTGAACTTTTTTCAGCTTATTTCATCACGTCATGTCTGCACTGGTATAAGTAAACAAAATCTAGAAGTAAATATCCGCGTAATGGCTTAGAAAAAAATATCTGGCAAAAAAAACTTTTAATTTATGGAATAAACCTTACTTACGAGACAACTTCTACCCTTGGCCGTTGAGCAATTTAGCAACTAACTGACTAGTGGAGAGCTACCCTGAAGATGAGACTGTCGGGGAGGTGTTCGGCCTTCATGACCTACAGCTGATACTCCGGGATTGGTCTTCATTCTAAATGCTGCAACGCTAACAGCTCTTGGAGTTTATGGTCAACTGGCTCCTCCTAGGCAAGAATTTAAACGCAGAGAGTTCCTTTAATGTATCTTGGTTTTACATTTGCTGGTCATCTTTATTAAGGATAGGAGGGTTGGAGTGAACACGGACGGTCAGACTGTGCGAGGGGTATCAGTTCCAATGGGAAGGGAGACGATATTGCAATGTTTTACAATATAAATAAAACGTTTTAAATTTAATTTGTATGATATCCAAACTTAAAGACTTTCCTGAATGCAAAACAAACATACCCAGGCTTCATTTAAGCAACTAGTCAGTTGACTCTGATTGGCCTAGTACACCCCATCACATACACCAGTCCCTTAGTTACAGCTTATATAACTTACACATACAGTAAACTGACTCTACAAAGTACGTATACTTATATACTTTATTTGTATCATTTTAAAACTTGTAACGAAATTTGGAAAAATAAATTACAAATGGCCTGATTAAAAACCCGTTTATAATGTGATTATTGGGTTTCGAAGCACGTCTCCGTGCCGCTTCTAAAGCGGCCCTTAAAGTTTATAGAGTCCAGCAGGAAGACCGTCACGAGGGCATAAACACTGCGCGCCACTAGACATGCTGGGCATAGGCTTTACGGAAATTACATACCTGTCGTCCTGAACACTTTATGGGAGCTCGTGATGGCAATAGATAACTCGAGAATATTGCCGAGATGCATAGCTTGTCTTAAACAACTTGTCGATTATATTAGTTAAACCTAATACCGTGTCACCATAATAATATTATGCTGTATTGCTTATGCACAATTATCAATGGAGCACGAGCATTAACAGACACCCACCCAAACACACACACACACACACACACACACACACACACACACACACACACACACACACACACACACATACACACACACGCACACACACACACACACACACACACACACACACACACATAAACACATACACACACACACACACACACACACACGCAGACAACACTCGAGAATATTAATTATTAGAACACAACACTTAATAAAATTTAATAACGGAAGTTAAACATTTTACTTCGACATTTCGGTATTTAGTTTTAAAATTAAAATTAGTTATATTTTTATTTATTGCCACAACAATAACTTTTCAATAGAAGTATATTTCTAAATATAATAATGAATGATTTTATACTACTAATCAGAAATCAGAGTCACCTTTTACGATGAATAATATTAACCGTAAATTTTATGGTAATACAATTAAGTATTTTGAGAGTAATTTTGACACCATCAAACCTCTAAACTAAATTAAATAATTCGTAAACTAGTGCTTAATGGCAAATAAAACACGTTTATTTAAATAAATTTATATCGTTAACATTGTACTGTATTATTTCAATTTGTGTGTTATCGTATGTGTTAGCGCATTTGCATGACATGCAATAAATGTATAGTGACAATAAATCTAAAACAGTTTTGTTGAGAATTTGAATGAATTAATTTTATTTTGCAAAGTAAATATATTAATTTGATTATCATTTCATGATCCTCTATTCAAACATTTGGAATAGAAAAAATTCCTTTGTCTTAATATTATCTAAATATTTTCAATTTTGTGTTTTAAAATATTGTGAATAATTATTTGATAATTTTTAAGTAGAGTCTGTTTTAATGAAAATGTTATAAAGTTATGTTTGTAGAGTTTCTATAGAGCTAAAAAATTATTTTGTAAACATCTCTAAATTACAATTGCTTAGTATCAAGTACCTTGGTTTGAGTACCTTGTAGCTGGTTGTTGTTGTCTACAATTTTTTATCAAAATATGTAATATAAGCTGCATACAATTTGTAATACCAATAGATAAAAATATTGATGCCAGTTAAAATGATATATAGGGATTAATATGTCTGAAAATTTAAATGTAACATTACACAGCAAACCTTGAAATGTAAATACAGTAGAGTTCAAAATTCCGAATTACGTTATTTCAAGGTTCCATTATTATCGAGCCCGACTTCAAATCGATTAAGCCGCGGAATTATTCAGCTACCCCATCGGCGTTTATAATCATTTCCTCGTCAGCATTGCCGGCTTCATATAAGAACTAAAGTGCTAATCAGAGTTGGATAGAGAAATATGTAGTTCCTAACTATTCAAAAACTTACTTTAAAATCCTGAGTCATAATGAAACGGTTGGTTACGTTTATGATCCACAAGAAGAAACCGATTTGACCTTTCTTAACAAGAAACTTAGGGATTGTGACAGTTCTGATGTTAACACTTCGAGATAACAGCTGTTACAATTATTGAAAAATACAAAAAAGGGTTGGAAGCAGTGAAGACGAGAATAAAGATCAAGGTTCGACCGAGAGAGTACAAGAAAAGGAAATTAGTTGTGTTAAAGGAACTACCATCTTGGAAACTGCCCTACGCTAAATTGAACAGGCACCACTCCAACAGATGGGCTTCTGCTAAGAAGTCTACGCGACACCGCAACACTAAAACAATCTGATAAGCAAAACGCAGAAAGCACATAGCAACGTTTTCCAAAAAGTATAGCAACCGTGATGAACAATGTATTCCAAAGTAACATTAATATATGTATATACTGTAATCAGTGATGTTCTATAAATGTAGTTTCTCCTTCCTAATTATATTATTAATTATTGTATTAGTATTATTTCATTAGAAACTAAAGTATTTTTTAGAAACTAATTAAAACTGTATTTTTTCTATTTCACAGGAACGTATTTCCTTGTAAACCGAGTTTTCCATAATCCGAGTTTTTCGTAATCCCAGTTTTCCGTAATCCGAGTTTTCCGTAATCCGAGAGATCTCGATCCTATCTACCTCGAATTATCTAGTTTCTACTGTATAGTTAACCTATAAAATATCTGTCCAATCAGCCAAGGTGAGTCTTTAATATACAATATCAAGAGTAGTTGCACAATATACTAAAATATATACATGTTTCCAAAACCCCAATACCACAAATATAATCAAAATAACAAATATTACAAGTTACCCAAGAATAAACCCTTATGTACATTTCCTTGACCATGTGATCCTCATCAGAAGATTTTGTTACGAACCATATGTCAGTATAGATTGTAAATTATTATATTTACTGTACTATATCGAAATCTACATTAGAGTTTAATCCTAGGTATGTAGCATTGTTAGCTAATTTATTATTGTTGTTTATGTTTTTTTAGGTATTTGGGACTTTTAATATAATAATTTTTGAGCTTTATCAATAAATACAATAAAAGGTTTCACAGAAGTGCTACAGGTATAGTCATCAAGTAAAGCTCCTCTAAATTGTTCTCAAGATTGTCGTACATGCTGTAACCTCGTTTAATTGGGTTTTTAGTTCATAAATTGGTTTTTCTGGGATGGATTGACAGTTTTGGACCGAGGAATTGTCGTGAACTGTGGAAGTCTTGAGTGGTTGTTGAGGTGGTTGTGTGTGTATATCATCATTGGGGGGGGGGGGTATTTGCTACGATTTGTATGATTACGCGTGTGCGTGTGGATGTGTGTGTAAGGCGTTGGTTCTAACATAACTTCTAAAAGTAATGAGAATTGTTACACAATTTTAAACAATTAATATAAACAACACACTGTTAAAGTCAATTCCTACTCAAGTCAACAAAGAAAAAATTTATTTTAGCTACTTTTGATTAAATAATTACAATGAATATAAGTAAAGTTTTATAAACTATGAATTAAAACAGCTGTTCTACCACATAACCTATACCATAACATCAGATGTCTTATAAAACCATATGTTACCAATTATTTTAAGCCAAAAGCGATGAAACACTTATATTGCATACCTTGACCGTTTTGTAAAAAGTTTTGTCTGCCATATAACACTAAAACTAATTAAATAAATTTATTAATGAATTAATAGTAGATCTATATTTAACATAGAGTGTCGTTTACTACAAGCTTAAAAAATCTATTTGAACTTGAATGAATGGATAAAAAGTATTTTATTAACGAATGAAAATTTGAATTATATATATATATATATATATATATATATATATATATATATATGTATAGATATATATTTAATAAATTAAAAATATTTCAAAAGCAAGAATACTTCCAATACATATATTATTCATAAGCTTTTCGTCGATAAAACAGTATCAGCATCTTCAGGAACATGATTACGTAACACAAGATTTTGTTACATAATTATTTTCCTGAAGATTCTGATACTGTTTTATCGGCGAAAAGATTTGTATATTATATGTATTAGAAGTATTCTTGTTTTTGAGACATTTTTAATTTATTAACTATTTTACTAGAAAATATATCACCATATTTAATATATATATATATATATATATATATATATATATACAAAGAGTGTATATCTATGATATATTTACAAAGAGTGTGAACTAATAGAAGGAATGGATCAACCTTTTGTTATTTACGTAAAAAAAATTAGCATAGAGACTGTTTCAGGTCTACATAATCGTTGGTATTTGATAACAATGACCTATTTTTTGTAATACCCCATCACGTTTTCCTTCCTCGTGCAGAAGTTCTATCCAATTTCACCGCATTACAAAGCTCTTACACAGTTTGCTTGAGTTGGGAACTTGATCACAGAGTTTGATCTACCTCAACAAACTTCCACAAGAAGAGTTGGCAGAACTGACTTGCGGATTAGTGGCTCAGGAAAAAGGAAGCGGTAAGAAAGTAGACGCAATTGTTTTTTCAACAGTTGGTAACAATGAAAAATCAAAACTAAGAATTTAGGAAATTCTAATTGCTTGAGAGGTTTAGTTACCATGTAACGTAAAATCAAATTACAGGATACTGAAGTTGTGCCTGAATAGAAGTTGAATAGAGAAAACAAAATATTCATAAAAACAATCCATGTAATATACAATAAAATTATTAATAATTATTAATTACTAATTATTTATACATTATTATTAATTATGTTATTAATAATATTGATTATATAACCTTAGTAATATAAGGTAATTTACATTGTTGAAAACCAATATGTTTTATCCCATGTTTCGTTATATAAAGGGAGAAAACGGTAATACGGTTTGTATTAATTTTAATTCCAAGAAAGGGGAGAAAATGTAGATAGGTTTTGCAAGAAGATCTAGGTTAGTGGAATAAGTAACAAAATTCAGAGTTTCATTTCAATTATAGATTTATAGTTTGAGTACCATACATATTTGAGAACGAAGTAAACCATATTTAGTAATTTGTAATTACTGCTCTCAGAACATTATTAAAGTAGAAGCTAGATAAATAGAAAAAAAACTAGTAAAATATAGAATATATAAGCCATTATAATTAATTAATTTTAACTAATTTTGTAATAACATTCTCTTATATAAATTATTTAATTTATGTTAGGAATATTTCTATATACATGAGTAGTTTTCTGCCTTTCCTAACGTTACAGTATTCTTCTCTAATGGCGCGTATCGGAGTGATACCATTTTCAAAACTAAAATCGTATTTAAATTTAAAGAGTACGATTTAAGTTTTGAAAATGAAATCACTTCAAAACGCGTCAACACAGGAGAATATTGTGACGTTAGAAAAGGCAGAAAATTGTACTCAAATATAAAAGGTGATATATTCTATTAAAAAACAAAGCAGTGGAAGACTTACAAATAAGAATCATTGTTTTCTAGTCAATAAATATCGACAGTGCATAAAATATTTTGTTTACTTAGTAATTTAAAACGGTATTCCATCTTAAGTAAATCAATTTAAGGCAATGAGATGTTTAATTCCATGGGATGGGACCAGTTTGCCACTCAATGATTTCCCATGTTCATGATATATTAAATTAGCTATAAATTTCCATAAACCAATAGGCTTTGTAATATTACCTACAGGTCGCTTCAAATAATTCCTTTTGTGTGGTAATATAAGTGGATATAGAAGTAACATAACTTTATAAAAATCTTTAATCCTTCAGATAATATACGATTTTTATATAAATATTAATATATTTGTAAATGTTACTAAATAGACGCTGGAAAATTACCACAATAACATAAATTCAAGTAATTAACAAGTTTTATTCATATTTTATAACTATATGTACGTTTAACGTATTAGAAAATATCATAACAATATTTGCGTTAGAGAGTTTAACATACTGCCAACGTACAATAAAAAATAGGAAGTATTAAAAAAAAAAAAAATGAAGTCATTTATTACTTAGGTCAAAGAGGCTTTTATTCTAGTTACTCTTCAATAAATAATTACAACTAATTCTAAATTAGTAACATATCCTATGTGTTAAAACAGCCCTATAACATAAAATCAGCTGTTTTATGAAATCACATGTTATCACTTATTTTAAGCCAAATGGGACGAAAGGCCTGTATTACATACTTTGTCCCTTTTGTGAAAAGTTTCTCACACATATAAAACTAAAATTAATTCAATACTAAATTTCAATAATGTATTATTATTTAAAAAAAAAAACTGTATTAACATCAAGTGTCACTCACTACAATTTTGAAAATGTATTTGAACAAGAGTGGATAAACACAGAGTACTCATAAAAGAATGGTGCGGTTTCAGTAATTCGTAGGAGGATCTTAGGGAAACTTCTAGATGTTATATTGGTACTTCTGAAAACATTCAACGCTATTCCAGCAAGATGGTGCTCCTCCACATTTCAGTGCATTAGTCACGGAGGCTTTGAACAAAAATGTGAGACCGATGGATATGCCGGCGAGGACCAATGCTGTGGCCTCCAAGGCGACTAAGGGCACCCATATTGAATCTTATTATTGATGTATAAAAACTGTTTCAGACGACAAATTAGGTGAATATACAAGAATAACTGTAGGTAATTCGGTTTTTGTCTAGCTCATGTTCCAAACCGCACTATTCATTTATGATAACCCTGTATAAATTATTTTATTAACGAATAAGAATTTAAACAAGATAGAAATTAGAAAGTGGGTGAACTAATAGAAGGAAATGAATGTAAAATACCTAGTTTGTGCATATTAAAAACAGCTGTTTTATAAATCACACGTTGCCACATAATAGAAAAAAACAATAGATGTTTTTGAATATATAGGAAAACTCATGTAAAAACGTTTTTTTTAAAAATAAACTGAAAGGGAGGAAGAGAACAGCTATTAGTACTAACCTCATTGAGATGCATTCGGCAATCTTCGGAACAATTAGGAATATTACATACTTTGTTAGGTAATGACCGATTGAGTCCAATGGAAGGTTTTCCATATGCGATGCTATAACAAATACATTAGATATAAGAAAATGCACTGGGAAATTTACATTTCTAAAAATAAATTAATTATATCATGGACTTTATAAAGGCGTACGTTACGGAAAGTTATTCCTAGACATAAAACCTTCCTGACCTTTTTAGTTTGGACCTAAAATACTTTCATTTGCATATTTTAATAATAATAATAAGTTATTAAAAAAAACATTCAGCCAGTATTGTGTACGGATACAATCTGCAAGCCGGCTACACTCAGTGTTGCCAAAATGGAAAAGCGAAAAGTAATTTAAATTGAAAAGCTCATTGTGTTGTTCAAAAACACGGTGCTTTCATACAAGGTGAACGTATTTTCTGTGGCTATTGTTCCGGCCATTGTTGCCGTCAGTGATTGCTTAACCTGGTTGCTCTAGAAATTGTATTTTTGTAATTTAATAAAAAAAAGCAAGTTCGTTATATGAAGTCAAAGAGTCACTTATAAATTTACTATAAAGAAGTGTTTCAGTTTGTAAAAGAAAATATCTGGTTTTTTATATTTAATTATACGAGATATTTTTACAGTAATGTTTTTTGTTATCGTTAGGAATATTGGATGCATTTGAGTGCCCTCTTCTGCCTTACCTAGCATCAAAACTATATTCTTCGTTGACGAGTTTTGGATTAACTTCTTCTAACGGTTTTGCATAATTAAATAATACGAATACCAACTCTCAAATAAAAAAAAAATATTTTTACGTGTTTTAATGAGAAATTCTTTAGGAACATCGACATTGAAGATTATAAAAATATTTTTCACTGATGATTATGATTTTTATTGGCTATACATATATTTTTACGCATAAAGATATAACAACATTTGTAGTTTAGAACTTGTATAGTTTTAATTTTTGCAATCACTGAAGAAAATGACTTTTCCGTTGAAGCGCGTATAGGAAAATAAAGTATTGATTGAGAATTGGTGTTCGTTTTTATTTTACTGTTGCCCTTCCTTGAAGAGATAGGTTCTAATTTTGTTACAGGGCTTTGCGTTTCTTGTATATAGGTATTAAAATATACATACAATGTCTTATTATCAAGAGTTTAAAAATACAGTATTTTCTTATATTGTAATTAATTTACCAAACAAAACAAAAACTTAAAATTTACCCTTAATTTGTAGTATTTTAAAATTTGATTTCATTAACAACTGCCAGAGAAATTGTAATAGTACTTTATCAGGTCCAATGTGCTTATGTATGTATGTACCTAGGTTCTTATCAAACTTCGTAACAACTGACCCTAACAAAATGTGTAAAGGGGTGTAGCACTCTTTACTTCTTTAGGAGTGCCATTGGCTGCGTGAAACCGGAAGTAGCTGTTACTACTAGTGTTACATCTAGTAACATTACTAGATGTACCTTGGAACGCTATGCTGTGGCACTTTGTGGTCGCATGGATGAGAATTGGGGAATAAAAAGGAGTATTCATTTCATAGAATTTTAATTTTGCAATGCTTTAGAGAATAATTCAGTACAAAGCTATGCCTATGTCACATGTTGATTAAACTTTTCAAACATTTTAAAAATACTGTATTATCTTATTTTTTATTGAATTTACCAAAAGATGAAACTTTTATGTAACGCAAACCTAAATTTACTCATAGTTTTTATTATTTTTTAATTTGGTTTCATTAACAACTGGAAGGGACTGTTGAATTGTTTGCCGGATACCTTATAATATATAGTTTATATCCATACAATACTAGACTTACTCTGCCATGCTGTGCTGTGGCCCATTGTGGTTAGATGGTTGAGAATTGGGGAACCAAATAAAGCATACTTTTCATAGAAGTTTAATTTCGTAATACTTCAGAGTCTAACTCAGTAAATAGCGGTTTTGATCAAACCGTTCCCAGAATTCTATCTGATAAGAAATGTTTTCCCAGTTCCTCTTTGTGCCTGCATGCTGCGCAGCTCCTCTTTGCGCATGCTTAATGAATACCCCAACTCAGTCGTTCAGCATTTGCAATATGCGATAGTAAATGCCCTTATGTTCACGCGTTAATATGCGAATACGTAATTGGACATGTGACTGGAGTTCACCGGTGTTGTAACTCTGGATCACAAATGAAACAATCACAGCTCGGGTGGCGCTGGCATTCCCAGATAATCTCTACTTACGATTTGGTGAACAGAGCAGCTCGATCACGTAGTGAACACACAAAAATACCTCGATTAGAAAGAATATTTAATTCCGATTGTACCTATAATAGTCTGAGTGCGATGCAAGTGGATACGTTTAATTTTCTATAAACAATTTATTTGGGAATAGATAATGTTTCACACGATACTGTAGTTGCTAGTGTGGCCAGTGTTACCCTCGTTTGCGGCAGATGGCGCTGTTGCTGAGAGTTAAAAAGCTGTTGCGTTCTCACAGTCACGAGTATGTTACTGACGCGAAACATAAATAACAAAATTCTTTAAAGTGGGTTGAATTATGTAAACATTTTGAGTTTTATTGCTGCATAACCGTTTGAGTGTTTGAAGCGTACACAGACCAACATAAAATTTATATAAGATAATAATTATATTTGAAAACAAAAACATACAAAGTTAGCGTAATAACTCAAAGAAACCGTTTGAAATAATACAGTTTTCTTTCAAAAGTTTCTTTAAAAAAAACATTCCTAAACTTTGAAGCTACATAAGTATTAAATAAAAGTTTAGAGATATATTCTTTGTTCAACCAACTAGAATCTGTTGAAACAGTCTTGTATTTGTAGGGTCTTGTATCTTGTACGAGGGAGATACGGAACAGGAACGTATTCAGTGCAGAGGATTAAAAGCAGGGTTTCCAGAGCGTTAGGCAAAGAGTCTGCAATTACCAGGATTATATAAGAGTACACAAGGATAAATAAACACACAAGATATAACACGAACTGTTGGTACGTCATTCTAGAAGCATTCAAAAGCCATAAAATGAATAGAAAATAACCTTGTTAGAGAAACGTAAAACTGTAAGACATTAATATGTACGTGCGGTAAATGTTTTGTGCTCGTAAAACTAAAATCGTTCTATTAAACTGTTGATATTGAAAACAATTTTAATAATAAATTCAACTAATTGTTTAGTTTTATTTATTTCCTTCATCCCTCTGTTCCAATCATTAAACAATAAATTCATGAAGTTTATGCAGGGTCATAATAAATACAAGTGTTATACTAAAACAATATATGAAGTTAAAAATGTCATTGAAAGTCGATGAAACATATCTGAACAATATAAAAGCCTTTAGTACATCTTCTTTCCCTATATATTTTTACTTTATATTTGTGCTTTCTATAGAAATGCACAAAGCTTAGCAATATAAATAAATAAATATATATATATATATATATATATATATATATATATATATATATATATATATCCATGCCCAACACTATAGTTTTAAATATTTTAGTTTAAAAAAATATGAAATATATTTAATTAAAAATATTAATAAATTATTCCTAATACATAAACTAATAAGTATAACCTAAATAATAATAAAAAATCAGTATGTTAAAAAATAATATTTACTGGGAAATAATTTAATTTTAATCAGTGCCTAAGCCTAATGTTCAATTGAGGAAGTGGAATGTATTAGAAGAACATAAAACAGCTGTTGCATACAATCAAAGCTTACTCCGTAATTTAATTAAATATAAACGGAATTTCTGAATGCATAGGAAATGATATTTTTGTTTCAACATAAGCTAAAAACAAGAAATATAAGCAGAATATTTTAAAGTTAGTTTCTGCTTAAGGCAACAAAAAAAAATATTTAATTCACTAAAATGTTATTAAATTATTACAATTATTATAAAAAGTAACATAAAATATGTAATAAAACAGCTATTCTACCACATAACCTATAACATAAAATCAGCTGTTTTATTAAATCATATGTTTTCACCTATTTGATGCCAGAGGGGACGAAATAACTATATTGCATACCTTTCCTCTTTCTTCCCTAGCTGCTCGTTGGAATATACGTGGCAGTAAACTATAAAAGTAATTCAACTCGTCCTAGAACTGGGTCCTAGAACCCACCCCTTGCTTCAGCCCCCGTAGAGACATATGGAAAACTAGTTGTCAAGGCAACAGTTGGGGGCGGGTGGGGCTAGAACTCACCCTGTCAGCCCGGAAGCCAGTAGATCTTGTAAGACCTTAGCATGACAGGAGAAAAATAGGGAAAGAAAGGAAAAGAGTTCTTCTGATCCTACTCCAGAGCCTGAGACCAAAAGGAATAGACAAGGGTCTAGACCTGCTGGGTCGGGAGGGTCGTCTTTTTCGTCGAACTAACCCCACTTAACGAGGGTACGAGTGACAGTTGGGGATAGTGTATGCGTGAGGATGGAGATGGCAGCGTTAGACTACCTTAAGGGCACTGTCATGAACCGAAGTTTGGACATTCATGGTGGAGGTTTTGTTCCGCGGTTCAGGGACAAAGCTTTGAGGGATGGAGTCGCAGCATTCATTTGTGCTGTGGAAGAATCGGCAAAATGACTGCGAGAAGTGGTACCGTTAGTTAAGCTCGAGGACGGGACTCATGCAAGGCTATTCCTACCTCATGAGCTGCTCAAAAGCGTGAAATAGATAGTGCTCGTACCACCGCCAAAAAGGGAGGCCACTCAGTTGGTCAAGCCCATATGGTTGCAGAACCCAGAAAATAATACTTCGAAGTAAAAGATCGTACAGTGCATTCTCTCCTCTGCTTAGGGCTAGATGAGACATCAGCCAGGGTTCTCAAGGCAAGAGATGGGAAAGCCTTTCTGGAGACTGGAGAGGTTACATTTAGGTGGAAATAAAGGACTCGGGAGAATTGGGAGAGGGTGAATCAGGAGAAGGTGTAGGGGTCAGCTGGATATGGCTTTTCCTTAAGCAATTATCTTGGAGAATAACTTGCACCACAGTAAAGGGGCCTCGGTGATCCTAATCAGGTGCTTAAATGTGAGGCACACATTACCAGCAGGTGGTGTAGGAACCGTGGCTGGTTAGGAGCCGTATAAGGGGCTCAGGGCATGTGTAATAGTCAGAGGACTAGAAGCCATTCCTGATTCAAGAATCTCAACCAGGGAACTTTCGGTGGTTAGAATCCAAGGTAAGAACGAGATAAGTCTTGACAGGGAGTTCATCGTGGCCTCAAGTTACTGCGGCGACAATAGAGAATCGCCCTCTGCAGAATTACGTAAGGTAATTCGGTACTGCAGGGAGAGGAATATAGGAATCTTAGAGGGCTGTGATGCAAATGCTCATAATGAGCTGTTAGGTGGCACAGACACACATGACCGTGACAAGGAGCTCGTCGCCTTCTTCGTATGGTACACGAAACGAACTGGAAAATACTGAGTGATGCATCAGCACTGCAAATTCCACATCGTTTGAGGAACATTGCCATCTCTTGCGGACAAACACTGAACGCGGTAAGCTTAAGTTGAACTGCGAGTTAAAGACAAGACGGAAAGAGATTAGAAGGCTCTTTAATAGAGCAAGAAAGAAGAATACGGTGGAGACCTGGCAAGCATATAAAGACAGTAAGTGTCTCTTTAAAAATCTCATAAAGGAGGTTATTCGTGCTTTTTGGGAAAAGAGATGCTCAGAGAATAGCATACAGAGTGACACAGGTAGAATGTTTAAGGTGTTAACAGATGGAACGGGGGAGAGCTTAGGTTTATCAAAAAGGCTGAGGGCAGCTTTACAGACACCCCGGAGGAAACCCTGTGTTTGCTGATGATTAATAGTTCTCCCGATATAAGACCGGAGGGGAATGATGTTCATAGCCTCCGTCATACGGTGCCAAGTACGGACTGGAATATAGCAGGGCAGGTGATCTCGGCGCACAAGGTGAGAGAGGCGATTCTGTCTTTTGAGCGTTTTAAAGTGCCTGGATTGGATAATATTACTCCAGCTTTACTACAAAATTGCTTGGAGGAAATTATAGAGCCACTACTGGGTTACTCAGGGGTTGTGTTGCCCTGGCAGTGGCTCAAAACGAAATTTATCTTTAACCCCAAACCGGGGAAGATAGGTTATACAGAGTAAAAGACTTTAGACCTATCAGTCTTACATCGTTCTTGTTAAAGATACTGGGAAATCTGGTATACCACTATTTGAAGGATGGTCCTCTGAAGCAATATCCGCATTATCAGGACCAACACGCCTACCGGACTGGTAGGTCAGTGGAGACTGCGCTGTTGTCGGTTGTGGACTTCATTGAGGGTCAGATCAACAGCAAGGGGATATGTATTGGGGCTTTTCTTGATGTGGAAGAGGCTTTTAATAGTACCTCTGGGCTGACCATCAAGAGAGCAGTAAAAAATTACAGGATTTCTGACGAATATATATATATATTGGATAGTAAGTTCCTTGGAAAAACGTATAAGTACTGCATTCTGGATGGGGTGCACAATACGTGGGATGGTTTCGGAGGGCTGCTCGAAGGGTGGGGTATTATCCCCTCTGCTGTGGAGCCTTTGGCGGTCTACTAAAGGCACTCAGTGGAATGTGCGTTAAGGTGGTAGGATAGCCGGACGACATAGCTATATTTGTTAAGGTGGCCATTTTAAAAGTTAAGACCTTCTTCAAAAGGCACTCAAGGTAAGAGAAGCTTGGTGGAGGGAAAAAGCACTATGCATTCAAGGAGAGATATTTGTGGCACTCATCTTAACTAGGCGATATAAAACTAAATTGCTGGGGACGATGGAAATTGGTATTAGCAAAATAAGCTACGTTGAGAGCCCTTAATATCTGCGAGTTATTCTAGTTAGGAAGCTAATTTGGCGTGAGCACTTGGAGGATAAGTGCAAAAAACCATAGCTACGTTCTGGCAATGCAGAGGAGCGATAGGCATTAGATGGGGGTTGAGCCCCCTGTCAGATGAGTAGGATTTATTCTGCGATCGTGGTGACGAGGTTAGTCTTTGCCATAATCGTCTGGTGGGACATGGCAAAGAAAGAAACAACTGGTAGGATGCTGGACTACGTGCAGGCGCTCTTCCTTAGAGGCATAACAGCTACGAGGAGGGGCACATCATGTGCGGCCATAAGGGTTATGTTGGGTTTTCCATCCTTGGATCTTCAAATTAGGATGGAAGCAATGAAAACTGCAATTCGGCTACCGGTTGTACTAGGCTGTGGAAGACAAGTAGCAAACAGCTATTTGGTGATTTACTAAAGGAGCTCTGGATAGAACCTCAGGATAAGATACTGTCTCTTATAAGGGAAAAAAGTGATCACAAAACCCATATTTCTACAAAAGAGGCATGGGCTAAATGTAGACCCAAATATGGTGAAATCTGGTTCATGAATGGGTCCAAGATGAAGGAAGGAGTGGGAGACGGCTTTAGTGGACCGAGACATCAAGACAGATTCTGTTTTCGCTAGAAGTCGGTATACGCTTCTCAAATGTATCAACACAATTTGAATACATATACACTTTTTATTAAATTTTTTGTGAATATCATGTGTCAATCAAATTAAAATAATAATCTCAAAAGATTTTATATTATTACAAACAATTCTCCCTTGCTCTGTTACACATAGGATTGAAAAGTATTTTTTCTAAATAATGACATGTTAGAGATTTCCCTAAGTTTTTAAACATGATTCACCGAGAAATTAAAACCGTTTAAATCTTGTCTTTTACGTCAAAGGTCATATATATATTAAAAATAACTTAGTAAAAAATAAAAATTTCTAGGTTTGTCTTAATGAAAAGTCGTCTAAATGCATTCCACCTCTGTGTACTCAGTTCTTAGATGTTTACATTTCGTTAAATTTCTTTGCCATTGGGTAAAAGAATGTTTGGGAACGATTTTTGTTAAAAAAACATTTCTTTGAGTGGAAAACGCACAACTTGTAACACATACGTCTTGTCCTTCAGGCGGTTGTTTATGCTTTCAACCGAAACTCGTCAAAACAGTGTTCGTTCCACTTGAGTGGGGATACATTTTGGTTCCTAAGGAGGGAATTACGGGGGGAGATCTGGAATAATATCTCTCATTCCCCTCATAAAATAATTTTACTGAAATGTGAGTAATTGGTTTTGTATAAACCTACCTGGAAACAGTTTAACTTCGTCCCTGATTACCATGTACTTTTCAGGATTTATAATAAATTATCCAAATATACAACAACATTAAAACCACTATACTATAAGCTTGGCTTTTGAATATCTGTAAGCCCTAAAAATAATAAATATCAATAGAATTTTACAATTAAAATTTCATTTATGAAAATGTATTTTAATAAGGGCAGTGAATGAATATAAGTTTTTTAAAAATATTAATTATAATATAAGTTATAAATTCTATTTGAAAAAATTTTAGTAAAATATTTTAACGAATCAATTGTAGTCGAAACTTTAAAATAATTAAATTTGTTTTAAATGAAGCCTTTTTACAAATATTGATCTTTTAATATTACCTTTTTCTTTATTCTATTTATTTTTGTTCAAACCTTTTCTAAATTGTATTGTTCGCACATTTCGTAATGTAGTTTTTTATTTTTGTTAAAAGGAAAAGACAATTGAATATAAACATATTATAAAAATTTAAATAACGAGAAAATTAAAAATGCTTTAACAAACTAACATAATAAATTTTAAAAAGAGAGACATTTTGATTTACAGGTTTGTCCTAACTATTCAATGCACTGGCAATTACAGACACTGTATGAATATCAGAAATTTAGAGCTTATATTTGAAGAACAGAATAGATTAATATTGAGTCAAGCACGTATGACGTCACTACAGTTAGAGTCTCGATAAAGTGTCGTAAATTGGTAAAGGAATGTTTCAAATAAATCAACTATATTGCAACATCAAGATACCCCAAGTCCTTAGCTTCGTGTTTACGTCACAGTTTTACTTGTTTTGGGAACGGGAAAATAGTCACAGATGAAACAATCTTTACGCCAGCTATATCCAGATGGCAGGTCTGCAGCAACTTCCGGAAGTCAAGTGTTGATAACAGTATAGTTTCCTTTAGACAAAGACCGGAAATTAAAACTTCACCATTCTCTCATTTATTTACTGTGCTGAGATCAATCATGAGAAACCAATCATAAACGTCTGCTACAAGAACTGAATAGTACAGAAAGTGTTATGATTGGAATAGAATTTTGGTTGTACTATCAGTTTTATTATCATAAGTTATCAAATTTATTAATTTCAAAATAACAGAAAAATGTTTCTGTAAACCGAACATATAATTTTGTACCTAGCACACCATTCTTTAAAAACAACAGAACTAAAATATTTCCAATATATTTTACAACACTGAATACAGTGGTAGTACTTGACAAATATATATGAATAGGGTTTTTTGAGGGGCTGTAAATTTAATATAATAGATCGAACAACTTTTGTCTCCGCAACGCATTTTTTGAATAAAAGTGAATAATGTAAATATTTTTGAATAATTAAAACCAAATAATCATATAATAATAATTTCAGTATTATTGTAAAAATATTCTTTTTAAAAACGTTTTTATTTTAAAAAATACCTATTATAAATATATATATATATATATATATATATATATATATATATATATATATATATATATATATATTGGGATAAGAAAACAACCTGTACTGAACTAATACATTACAAAATAACTTAACTAGAATACAGTGACCATCTACAGAGGTACCAGAAAACTAACCTTTGCAACTGAAATTTACATAAGGATAAAAATACGTGTTCAAGGTTAATGAAGGATCCCAGACCAATTCATGCTAATACAAATACACTTTACGTCTCGATTTTTTATCTGAAAATCCTTTTTAAGAGCTAAAAATATATCAATCTAAGATTAAAACATAATTTACACTTTTCAACATTTATAAACAATACTTTCAACATAAATAAAATCAAATGCATTATTATTAATAAATATCAACATTTACAAGTCAAATTGCACTACTAGACAAGACGGATTTTGATCCCAGTTAATGTAAACAAATCGCAGAACAACGTATAGTGTAGTAGTAGTAGCATGAATCTGTCTGTGAACTGTTCTTTACCTTAATACTTTAAATCGTTATTAACAGACAATTAATAGCGTCTAGGTAATATATATATATATATTATAAGGGGTTCTGTATTATTAATTAGTTTATTTATAATAGTAAAACTGTAAGTTGGTAACTATTTTTAATTTACATATATTTTTATATTATATAAATATATACAAAATATATATAACATAATAACGTTACTATATATGTGGTAATTGTAAACGTATTTGCTCTTAGGTGTTTATAGTAGGAACATAGTGGTAACGGTTGGAAACCATGTGTGTGTATATATATATATATATATATATATATATATATATATATATATATATATATATATATATATATATATATATATATATTTGTTATATATATATATATATATATATACATATATAATATTTATAATAATTTATATAATAATATTTATATATATACTGCATACTTAGAAGGAACATGGCGCAGTGTAGGCAATTTATGGACAATGTTCATCGTGGAATGTATGACTATGAACCGTTAACGAAAGGAAATTAAAAACAGTCTGTTAACCATCCTTAATTATAATTTCACATCGTATATGTATAAAAATACTGAAAACCTTGTTCCTTTTTATCACTTTAGCGTTATACACAAACTAGATCGTTAACTGTCGGACGTATGACATGATCCAATTGTATATTATCTTTTTCTTCCACGGCCTTCTACAGACGACTATCCACAGAACTAAAGCCATCTATGACATAATGTAAACGGCCTCTCTCGATTATAGCTTTGTCTACTAATTTGTCTATTAAATCGTTCACATTACCCGATAGTGGGTTTAACACTTTCTTACATTATTGCTTTAATATCCTTTAAAACATATTATAGCATGTATTCAAGACTAAGGTCTAAGCAAACTTGACTCACATTAGATTTAGAAGATGTAAGCATTAAGCATAGAGATACCCACGGCGCTCGGTGAACGAAATCTTCTTCCACACGATCCATTTACCGCATTACAAAGCCTAGCTGTCCCGGTGGCATTTTGTAGCTGGGCCATAGCGTGACACGCTGTCCTGCTGTACACTGCAGCACACGAGACACGAACGCTTTTCAAATAAATTGACCGACATAACGTTTGCGCTTTACAAGCTGCCACTCGCCAACAATATATCGCGACAGGCTGCGCCTCCGCTGGCGTCAAACGACACAAATATATTTTGCCTAACACTGTGCAGTTTATGAGATGCTCATCGCATATAGACTCTTCCCTGAGCAGAGTAACGTATATACAGAGCTTCTTGTATTTCTTGTCGTTGATACATTTCGAAGCGAACTATTTATTTGGTTCTAACACTTCAAAATAATATTACAATATTAACAACGGCTTAGTTATTTTATTTAACATGGTAGTGTAGATCCTAGCAGAAATATGGAGTGATATAACGGTTTTTATTATTTTCCAATTCTTTCTATTAGTTCAGCCTCTCCTTATTTTTTTTATCTTGTTTAAATTTCATACAGTCGATAAAATACTTTTTATTCATCCCCTCATACATTTTTTAAATTTGTAGTAAATGACATTTCATGTTAAAACAGTTTTTTTCAAATAATATTTTATAATTATATTCGTTAAATTAATTTTAGTCTAAATTGGAGAAAAACGTTTCACAATAGTTGCAAGGTATGCAATGTAGTTGTTTAGTCTCTTTTATTTTAAAATAAGTGATAACGCATGTTTTCATAACACAACTGATTTTATGTTATAGGTTGTGTGGTAGAACAGCTGCTTTTACAAATAGGTTATGTTACTTTATTTATATAAATGTAATTATTTAATGTAAAGTAGAAACTAAAGTAATTTTCTTTTACTACGCGTTAGGTGTTATTGTTATTTTATAACTGCCTTGCAATGGAAATCGTAATGACTTCAATTTTTTAAAAAATATAACTAAATATTAGCTATATTTTAATTTAAAATAAGTCAAAAATGGTTGTGTTCTTACGTTCATGTTGCATGTTTAGTAATTGAGTTTTTATGGAAATTAATTTTACCTAAATATTGAAACTGTCTGTATAACTCCAAAGTGAATATGAAGCCCTAAATAAACGAAAAAATGCCTTTCAAATAATGAATAATAATATATGAAATATTGAATATAATGTAAATAAATTAAATTATATAATTAAAAAAGGAAATAAATAGATAGTAATGTAAAAAAAAATACTTCATTAAAAGAGTCGTGTATGATTATAATTAGAAAAATATGACATTAAAAGAAATTTCACATATGAATGTATTATCGGGGGTAGGGTGTTTAGAATAATGGGTATGAATTTCACCGAGAAGGCTTATGAATATACAGTTAGAATTAATTTACACTAATCACGGAGTCCTGGCTAAAACAGTAGCTAGCCAAAATGTATCACCTACTTTCAAGCTAAAAGTTTATTTGTACATATATTACTTACATTAATAATAATAACTTTTTAAAATTCATTCATATATTTTGTATTAGGTACTATTATTAACATTTTTTACATTAAATTGACAATTTTTTCAACGTTTATTAAATAATTTTAAAAAATTAAACAGGCTTCAATAACAATTACTGTCTGAGTCTTTTAATTAATGAAGAGGTTCTTAAAAATGTACGTCGAGAGATAAATTGTAAGCAGTCGATCTGTAGAATTATATTCAGCGTAAACAAAAGAGAACTTGAGGAAAATCATTGGGCTTAGTAATATGAAGAGGTGGTAACACCATCTGAAGAATGTGAGAGATTAAGCGACATAGTTAGAAAAATAATTACACAGTTGGTGCAATGGGACTGCCCGACAAAGGTGAATACTTCATGTGCAGAATGTACTTAACTGATTATAGTTACTACAGTTATAAATAAATGAATCTAGAATAGAATCTAATTAATGTAGTTAGGAGAAGAAATTTAATAGAGGTGTTATTAGAGTATAGTTTTTATAGTTAACAATAAAATAATCTACGTCAGGGATGCCCAACTAGCGGCCCCAGACCAGGTTTTATACGACCACAGACAAATGATAAAAACATTAGATTATTGATTTATTAAAAAAATTATAACATAAAATTATAGATTGCCCTAATACGTAGTTTGAACACGGCTCCTACCCCTACGTAAAAGTTCTGTGTCTTCTAAAGTGACTCATTTTTTCTGACAAGGTCGGAAACTATTACTCCATTTTGGAATCAAGTGCCTGAGGAGAAAAACCCAAACTACGTGTCTTCGGTAGGAAAATAGTTTCAGTGTTTGGAAGCACTTACGTTTTCTTTGTGAGTGCACCTTTTCAACAACGAAATGTATTAGGCAACTCATTGCAACTGTCTCACAGACAACCATTTTTCGAGATCTGCTAAAGGTTGCAACCACTTCAATTCAGATTGATTTTAATGAACTGTTGAACTCGTTCACAGTGTTCCCATTAGGCGAAGTAGGTAAATACCTACGGATGGTTTTAAATATAAATACATTAGAGTTTTTTCCAATGCTGTGTTCCGATAAACGTAAGCAACATAATTAAATAACAACTCAATATACTTATTCTGACCCTTTGTACAGAGCTTGGTGTTAAATGTATAAGAAACTTTTTGCATGGAAGTTATTGATTATTATTATTGAATATGCGACGCATACTAAACGTATTTCCTACATTTGGTTTATTGACGGATGTGTGGAATTAGCTGTGTGGTATTAGCTGTGCGGCCTTCGTCTTCACTGGAAACATTGAGGTCGCCCTTTAGGGTTAGGAAGTTGGCCTACCCTGAGTTAACTAATAAACATGTTAATAGAATATAGTTAATGCAGTTAACCATAATATATTACTTAGGAGAATCTAAACAGTGAGGTACACAACAAAGAAATTGTTAATACAATCTAGTTAATGTAGCAACGAATAAAAGTTTGTAGTTAATAGAGAACGTTTATTAGATGAAAAATTAACAAAATAAAAATATGACTAAAAAATTTCATTGAAATCGTTTCTGAAATAGTCTTTAACGTGCTTAAGTAAGTTTTTATTTAAAAAATTGCAGTTTAAATTATTGTCATTTATGAATTATTTGTAGTAAAGTGCGTAAATATGTAAATTATTATATTTATTAACAGTTTTAAAAAATATTAATAATATCATTTCACATTATTAGTGTATAGAAAATTAGGTACTTACGTATTATATGTAGACCACTAATATAGGTATGTAGTCATGTATAAAATTATAAAAAAATCGATCCTAACTGAATGCCTTATAGATATATTCATATTTAGACGTAGTACAGTGCACCGTAGCTACTCCGCGCCCAAACATTTAGAGCCAACTAAAATGTGAATAAATAAACCTAACATAACATAGCTTTAGCGTGTTTCCGCAGCTAATTTGCTTGTGGGTTCTAATTATTTAATTGAATTTATTTACCTATAAAGTATTCACTCAGGATACATTTGTTGTAATTTTATACAACATTACTAAGTACCTATATTAGTGGCCTCCATATAATACGTAAATAACGACAATTGATACATTATTTGGTGAAACAAAAAGCACGGATTTAGAGCTCAGTTAAGTATGAATAAATGGGGATTATAAATGCAAACAATATACGAGGACTTGTTTAAGCTAACGTAATAAGTCAGTGCCTTCTTTATTTAGACAGACACATATCATACCAGCAACTTTGGAATATTTTGAGGAAGTACTTCTGTATGAAAGGGGTGCCATGCTTCTTCTCATTGTAAAGTCATTTTACAAGTTATTTGATTGAGAAAGAACGTGGATACGCCATTTATTTCACCGCTATACAATGGGAACGGTTATCCTGTCGAGTGAGCTACTACGGAATACGTTGGGAGGTTGCCAAGGTTTGGTTCCATAAGGAAATACAGACTCACCCTTCAGGGTTAATTGAGACACCTCGGCTTGATTATTTGCCAAACATCCCCATCACTACCCCTTTGTGTAGATCCGCATAGCCCCGTTCAGAGAAATAAGGTAAGTAAAACAGCTCATTTGTTAAACGTTAAACTTAAATTACAAGCAACCTTTACATTAAGCCTATATTTATATGAGTTTAAGTCAAATGAAAATAACAATATAAGGGGGATACTCTCAGTTGGTCCAGATGTGACAGCTTGGTCTTTATGTTACTTCCTACGGACCTTTCCTTTCCTTAGTTGTAACTATCAACTCATCTCATATGTGGCCAGCTCATCTTATACCTCCCATTCTTTGATGTTACATCACACCTTGTCCGTAGAGTTCAGCACTGACAGCTTGGTCGCTATGTTAATTCCTACGGACCTTTCTTTTCCTTACTTGTAACCAACAACTCTCTCATCTCCTACCTCCCACTCTTTAATGTTACACTACACCTTGTCCGTAGAGTCCAGCACTGACAGCTTGGTCGTTATGTTACTTCCTACGGACCTTTCTTTTCCTTACTTGTAACCATCCACTCTCTCAGCTCCTACCTCACACTCTTTGATGTTACATCACACCTTGTCCGTAGAGTCCAGCACTGACAGCTTGGTCGTTATGTTACTTCCTACGGACCTTTCTTTTCCTTACTTGTAACCAACAACTCTCTCATCTCCTACCTCACACTCTTTGATGTTACATCACACCTTGTCCGTAGAGTCCAGCACTGACAGCTTGGTCGCTATGTTAATTCCTACGGACCTTTCTTTTCCTTACTTGTAACCAACAACTCTCTCATCTCCTACCTCACACTCTTTGATGTTACATCACACCTTGTCCGTAGAGTCCAGCACTGACAGCTTGGTCGTTATGTTACTTCCTACGGACCTTTCTTTTCCTTACTTGTAACCATCCACTCTCTCAGCTCCTACCTCCCACTCTTTGATGTTACACCATACCTTGTCCGTAGAGTCCAGCACTGACAGCTTGGTCGCTATGTTACTTCCTACGGACCTTTCTTTTCCTTACTTGTAACCAACAACTCTCTCATCTCCTACCTCACACTCTTTGATGTTACATCACACCTTGTCCGTAGAGTCCAGCACTGACAGCTTGGTCGCTATGTTACTTCCTACGGACCTTTCTTTTCCTTACTTGTAACCAACAACTCTCTCATCTCCTACCTCCCATTCTTTGATGTTACATCACACCTTGTCCGTAGAGTCCAGCACTGACAGCTTGGTCGCTATGTTACTTCCTACGGACCTTTTCCTTTCTTACTTGTAACCAACAACTCTCTCATCTTATACCTCCCACTCTTTGATGTTACATCACAACTTGTCCGTAGAGTCCAGCACTGACAGCTTGGTCGCTATGTTACTTCCTACGGACCTTTCTTTTCCTTACTTGTAACCAACAACTCATCTAACCTCCTACCTCCCACTCTTTGATGTTACACCACACCTTGTCCGTACAGTCCAGCACTGACAGCTTGGTCGCTATGTTACTTCCTAAGGACCTTTTCCTTTCTTACTTGTAACCAACAACTCATCTTACCTCCTACGTCCCACTCTTTGATGTTACATCACACCTTGTCCGTAGAGTCCAGCACTGACAGCTTGGTCGCTATGTTACTTCCTACGGACCTTTCTTTTCCTTACTTGTAACCAACAACTCATCTAACCTCCTACCTCCCACTCTTTGATGTTACACCACACCTTGTCCGTAGAGTCCAGCACTGACAGCTTTGTCGTTATGTTACTTCCTACGGACCTTTTCTTTTCTTACTTGTAACCAACAACTCTCTCATCTTATACCTCCCATTCTTTGATGTTACATCACACCTTGTCCGTAGAAGCCAGCACTGACAGCTTGGTCGTTATGTTACTTCCTACAGACTTTTTCTTTTCTTACTTGTAACCAACAACTCTCTCATCTTATACCTCCCATTCTTTGATGTTACACCACACCTTGTCCGTAGAGTCCAGCACTGACAGCTTGGTCGCTATGTTACTTCCTACGGACCTTTTCTTTTCTTACTTGTAACCAACAACTCTCTCATCTTATACCTCCCATTCTTTGATGTTACATCACACCTTGTCCGTAGAGTCCAGCACTGACAGCTTGGTCGCTATCTTACTTCCTACGGACCTTTTCTTTTCTTACTTGTAACCAACAACTCTCTCATCTTATACCTCCCACTCTTTGATGTTACACCACACATTGTCCGTAGAGTCCAGCACTGACAGCTTGGTCGCTATGTTACTTCCTACGGACCTTTTCTTTTCTTACTTGTAACCAACAACTCTCTCGTCTTATACCTCCCATTCTTTGATGTTACACCACACCTTGTCCGTAGATTCCAGCACTGACAGCTTGGTCGTTATGTTACTTCCTACGGACCTTTTCTTTTCTTACTTGTAACCAACAACTCTCTCATCGTATACCTCCCACTCTTTGATGTTACACCACACCTTGTCTGTAGAGTCCAGCACTGACAGCTTGGTCGTTATGTTACTTCCTACGGACCTTTTCTTTTCTTACTTGTAACCAACAACTCTCTCATCTTATACCTCCCACTCTTTGATGTTACACTACACCTTGTCCGTAGAGTCCAGCACTGACAGCTTGGTCGTTATGTTACTTCCTACGGACCTTTTCTTTTCTTACTTGTAACCAACAACTCTCTCATCTTATACCTCCCACTCTTTGATGTTACACCACACCTTGTCCGTACAGTCCAGCACTGACAGCTTGGTCGTTATGTTACTTCCTACGGACCTTTCCTTTCCTTACTTGTAACCAATAACTCTCTCATCTCCTATCTCCCACTCTTTGATGTTACATCACACCTTGTCCGTAGAGTCCAGCACTGACAGCTTTGTCGTTATGTTACTTCCTACGGACCTTTCCTTTCCTTACTTGTAACCAACAACTCTCTCATCTCTTACCTCCCACTCTTTGATGTTACATCACACCTTGTCCGTAGAGTCCAGCACTGACAGCTTGGTCGCTATGTTACTTCCTACGGACCTTTCTTTTCCTTACTTGTAACCAACAACTCTCTCATCTCCTACCTCACACTCTTTGATGTTACATCACACCTTGTCCGTAGAGTCCAGCACTGACAGCTTGGTCGCTATGTTACTTCCTACGGACCTTTCCTTTTCTTACTTGTAACCAACAACTCTCTCATCTTATACCTCCCACTCTTTGATGTTACACCACACCTTGTCCGTACAGTCCAGCACTGACAGCTTGGTCGTTATGTTACTTCCTACGGACCTTTCCTTTCCTTACTTGTAACCAATAACTCTCTCATCTCCTATCTCCCACTCTTTGATGTTACATCACACCTTGTCCGTAGAGTCCAGCACTGACAGCTTTGTCGTTATGTTACTTCCTACGGACCTTTCCTTTCCTTACTTGTAACCAACAACTCTCTCATCTTATACCTCCCATTCTTTGATGTTACATCACACCTTGTCCGTAGAGTCCAGCACTGACAGCTTGGTCGCTATGTTACTTCCTACGGACCTTTCTTTTCCTTACTTGTAACCAACAACTCTCTCATCTCCTACCTCCCATTCTTTGATGTTACATCACACCTTGTCCGTAGAGTCCAGCACTGACAGCTTGGTCGCTATGTTACTTCCTACGGACCTTTTCCTTTCTTACTTGTAACCAACAACTCTCTCATCTTATACCTCCCACTCTTTGATGTTACATCACAACTTGTCCGTAGAGTCCAGCACTGACAGCTTGGTCGCTATGTTACTTCCTAAGGACCTTTTCTTTTCTTTCTTGTAACCAACAACTCTCTCATCTTATACCTCCCATTCTTTGATGTTACATCACACCTTGTCCGTAGAGTCCAGCACTGACAGCTTGGTCGCTATGTTACTTCCTAAGGACCTTTTCCTTTCTTACTTGTAACCAACAACTCATCTTACCTCCTACGTCCCACTCTTTGATGTTACATCACACCTTGTCCGTAGAGTCCAGCACTGACAGCTGGGTCGCTATGTTACTTCCTACGGACCTTTCTTTTCCTTACTTGTAACCAACAACTCTCTCATCTCCTACCTCCCACTCTTTGATGTTACATCACACCTTGTCTGTAGAGTCCAGCAATGACAGCTTTGTCGTTATGTTACTTCCTACGGACCTTTCCTTTCCTTACTTGAAACCAACACCTCTCTCATCTCTTACCTCCCACTCTTTGATGTTACACCACACCTTGTCTGTAGAGTCCAGCAATGACAGCTTTGTCGTTATGTTACTTCCTACGGACCTTTCCTTTCTTTACTTGTAACCAACAACTCCCTCATCTCCTACCTCCCACTCTTTGATGTTACACCACACCTTGTCCGTAGAGTCCAGCACTGACAGCTTGGTCGCTATGTTACTTCCTACGGACCTTTCTTTTCCTTACTTGTAACCAACAACTCTCTCATCTCCTACCTCACACTATTTGATGTTACATCACACCTTGTCCGTAGAGTCCAGCACTGACAGCTTGGTCGCTATGTTACTTCCTACGGACCTTTCTTTTCCTTACTTGTAACCAACAACTCTCTCATCTCCTACCTCCCATTCTTTGATGTTACATCACACCTTGTCCGTAGAGTCCAGCACTGACAGCTTGGTCGCTATGTTACTTCCTACGGACCTTTTCCTTTCTTACTTGTAACCAACAACTCTCTCATCTTATACCTCCCACTCTTTGATGTTACATCACAACTTGTCCGTAGAGTCCAGCACTGACAGCTTGGTCGCTATGTTACTTCCTACGGACCTTTCATTTCCTTACTTGTAACCAACAACTCTCTCATCTCCTACCTCCCACTCTTTGATGTTACACCACACCTTGTCCGTACAGTCCAGCACTGACAGCTTGGTCGCTATGTTACTTCCTAAGGACCTTTTCCTTTCTTACTTGTAACCAACAACTCTCTCATCTTATACCTCCCACTCTTTGATGTTACATCACACCTTGTCCGTAGAGTCCAGCACTGACAGCTTGGTCGCTATGTTACTTCCTACGGACCTTTCTTTTCCTTACTTGTAACCAACAACTCTCTCATCTCCTACCTCCCATTCTTTGATGTTACATC
Organism: Prosapia bicincta; assembly: GCA_036971475.1. Taxonomy (NCBI): domain Eukaryota; kingdom Metazoa; phylum Arthropoda; class Insecta; order Hemiptera; family Cercopidae; genus Prosapia; species Prosapia bicincta. The sequence goes on from JBAIZL010000002.1 coordinate 11,993,283, forward strand.
ACACCTTGTCCGTAGAGTCCAGCACTGACAGCTTGGTCGCTATGTTACTTCCTACGGACCTTTCTTTTCCTTACTTGTAACCAACAACTCTCTCATCTCCTACCTCCCATTCTTTGATGTTACATCACACCTTGTCCGTAGAGTCCAGCACTGACAGCTTGGTCGCTATGTTACTTCCTAAGGACCTTTTCTTTTCTTACTTGTAACCAACAACTCTCTCATCTTATACCTCCCATTCTTTGATGTTACATCACACCTTGTCCGTAGAGTCCAGCACTGACAGCTTGGTCGCTATGTTACTTCCTAAGGACCTTTTCCTTTCTTACTTGTAACCAACAACTCATCTTACCTCCTACGTCCCACTCTTTGATGTTACATCACACCTTGTCCGTAGAGTCCAGCACTGACAGCTTGGTCGTTATGTTACTTCCTACGGACCTTTCTTTTCCTTACTTGTAACCAACAACTCTCTCATCTCCTACCTCCCACTATTTGATGTTACATCACACCTTGTCCGTAGAGTCCAGCACTGACAGCTTGGTCGCTATGTTACTTCCTACGGACCTTTCTTTTCCTTACTTGTAACCAACAACTCTCTCATCTCCTACCTCACACTCTTTGATGTTACATCACACCTTGTCCGTAGAGTCCAGCACTGACAGCTTGGTCGCTATGTTACTTCCTACGGACCTTTCTTTTCCTTACTTGTAACCAACAACTCTCTCATCTTATACCTCCCATTCTTTGATGTTACATCACACCTTGTCCGTGGAGTCCAGCACTGACAGCTTGGTCGCTATGTTACTTCCTACGGACCTTTTCTTTTCTTACTTGTAACCAACAACTCTCTCATCTTATACCTCCCACTCTTTGATGTTACACTACACCTTGTCCGTAGAGTCCAGCACTGACAGCTTGGTCGCTATTTTACTTCCTACGGACTTTTTCTTTTCTTACTTGTAACCAACAATTCTCTCATCTTATACCTCCCATTCTTTGATGTTACATCACACCTTGTCCGTAGAGTCCAGCACTGACAGCTTGGTCGCTATGTTACTTCCTACGGACCTTTTCTTTTCTTACTTGTAACCAACAACTCTCTCATCTCCTACCTCACCCTCTTTGATGTTACATCACACCTTGTCCGTAGAGTCCAGCACTGACAGCTTGGTCGCTATCTTACTTCCTACGGACCTTTTCTTTTCTTACTTGTAACCAACAACTCTCTCATCTTATACCTCCCATTCTTTGATGTTACATCACACCTTGTCCGTAGAGTCCAGCACTGACAGCTTGGTCGTTATGTTACTTCCTACGGACCTTTCCTTTCCTTACTTGTAACCAACAACTCTCTCATCTTATACCTCCCACTCTTTGATGTTACACCACACCTTGTCCGTAGAGTCCAGCACTGACAGCTTGGTCGCTATGTTACTTCCTACGGACCTTTTCTTTTCTTACTTGTAACCAACAACTCTCTCATCTCCTACCTCACACTCTTTGATGTTACATCACACCTTGTCCGTAGAGTCCAGCACTGACAGCTTTGTCGTTATGTTACTTCCTACGGACCTTTTCTTTTCTTACTTGTAACCAACAACTCTCTCATCTTATACCTCCCACTCTTTGATGTTACACCACACCTTGTCCGTAGAGTCCAGCACTGACAGCTTGGTCGCTATGTTACTTCCTACGGACCTTTTCTTTTCTTACTTGTAACCAAAAACTCATCTAACCTCCTACCTCCCACTCTTTGATGTTACACCACACCTTGTCCGTAGAGTCCAGCACTGACAGCTTTGTCGTTATGTTACTTCCTACGGACCTTTTCTTTTCTTACTTGTAACCAACAACTCTCTCATCTTATACCTCCCATTCTTTGATGTTACATCACACCTTGTCCGTAGAAGCCAGCACTGACAGCTTGGTCGTTTTGTTACTTCCTACGGACCTTTTCTTTTCTTACTTGTAACCAACAACTCTCTCATCTTATACCTCCCATTCTTTGATGTTACACCACACCTTGTCCGTAGAGTCCAGCACTGACAGCTTGGTCGCTATGTTACTTCCTACGGACCTTTTCTTTTCTTACTTGTAACCAACAACTCTCTCATCTTATACCTCCCATTCTTTGATGTTACATCACACCTTGTCCGTAGAGTCCAGCACTGACAGCTTGGTCGCTATCTTACTTCCTACGGACCTTTTCTTTTCTTACTTGTAACCAACAACTCTCTCATCTTATACCTCCCACTCTTTGATGTTACACCACACATTGTCCGTAGAGTCCAGCACTGACAGCTTGGTCGCTATGTTACTTCCTACGGACCTTTTCTTTTCTTACTTGTAATCAACAACTCTCTGATCTTATACCTCCCATTCTTTGATGTTACATCACACCTTGTCCGTAGAGTCCAGCACTGACAGCTTGGTCGCTATGTTACTTCCTACGGACCTTTTCTTTTCTTACTTGTAACCAACAACTCTCTCATCTTATACCTCCCATTCTTTGATGTTACACCACACCTTGTCCGTAGATTCCAGCACTGACAGCTTGGTCGTTATGTTACTTCCTACGGACCTTTTCTTTTCTTACTTGTAACCAACAACTCTCTCATCGTATACCTCCCACTCTTTGATGTTACACCACGCCTTGTCTGTAGAGTCCAGCACTGACAGCTTGGTCGTTATGTTACTTCCTAGGGACCTTTTCTTTTCTTACTTGTAACCAACAACTCTCTCATCTTATACCTCCAACTCTTTGATGTTACACTACACCTTGTCCGTAGAGTCCAGCACTGACAGCTTGGTCGTTATGTTACTTCCTACGGACCTTTTCTTTTCTTACTTGTAACCAACAACTCTCTCATCTTATACCTCCCACTCTTTGATGTTACACCACACCTTGTCCGTACTGTCCAGCACTGACAGCTTGGTCGTTATGTTACTTCCTACGGACCTTTCCTTTCCTTACTTGTAACCAACAACTCTCTCATCTCCTACCTCCCACTCTTTGATGTTACATCACACCTTGTCCGTAGAGTCCAGCACTGACAGCTTGGTCGCTATGTTACTTCCTACGGACCTTTCTTTTCCTTACTTGTAACCAACAACTCTCTCATCTCCTACCTCACACTCTTTGATGTTACATCACACCTTGTCCGTAGAGTCCAGCACTGACAGCTTGGTCGCTATGTTACTTCCTACGGACCTTTCCTTTTCTTACTTGTAACCAACAACTCTCTCATCTTATACCTCCCACTCTTTGATGTTACATCACACCTTGTCCGTAGAGTCCAGCACTGACAGCTTGGTCGCTATGTTACTTCCTACGGAACTTTTCTTTTCTTACTTGTAACCAACAGCTCTCTCATCTTATACCTCCCATTCTTTGATGTTTCATCACACCTTGTCCGTAGAGTCCAGCACTGACAGCTTGGTCGCTATCTTACTTCCTACGGACCTTTTCTTTTCTTACTTGTAACCAACAACTCTCTCATCTCCTACCTCCCACTCTTTGATGTTACATCACACCTTGTCCGTAGAGTCCAGCACTGACAGCTTGGTCGCTATGTTACTTCCTACGGACGTTTTCTTTTCTTACTTGTAACCAACAACTCTCTCATCTCCTACCTCCCACTCTTTGATGTTACATCACACCTTGTCCGTAGAGTCCAGCACTGACAGCTTGGTCGCTATCTTACTTCCTACGGACCTTTTCTTTTCTTACTTGTAACCAACAACTCTCTCATCTCCTACCTCCCACTCTTTGATGTTACATCACACCTTGTCCGTAGAGTCCAGCACTGACAGCTTGGTCGCTATCTTACTTCCTACGGACCTTTTCTTTTCTTACTTGTAACCAACAACTCTCTCATCTCCTACCTCCCACTCTTTGATGTTACATCACACCTTGTCTGTAGAGTCCAGCACTGACAGCTTGGTCGCTATGTTACTTCCTACGGACGTTTTCTTTTCTTACTTGTAACCAACAACTCTCTCATCTTATACCTCCCATTCTTTGATGTTACATCACACCTTGTCCGTAGAGTCCAGCACTGACAGCTTGGTCGTTATGTTACTTCCTACGGACCTTTTCTTTCCTTATTTGTAACCAACAACTCATCTTATCTCCTACGTCCCATTCTTTGATGTTACACCACACCTTGTCCGTAGAGTCCAGCACTGACAGCTTGGTCGTTATGTTACTTCCTACGGACCTTTCCTTTCCTTACTTGTAACCTACAACTCATTATATCTCCTACGTCCCATTCTTTGATGTTACACTACACCTTGTCCGTAGAGTCCAGCACTGACAGCTTTGTCGTTATGTTACTTCCTACAAACCTTTCCTTTCCTTACTTGTAACCAACAACTCATCTTATCTCCTACCTTCCACTCTTTGATGCTACACCACACCTTGTCCGTAGAGTCCAGCACTGACAGCTTGGCCGTTATGTTACTTCCTACGGACCTTTCCTTTCCTTACTTGTAACCAACAACTCATCTTATCTCCTACCTCCCACTCTTTGATGCTACACCACACCTTGTCCGTAGAGGCCAGCACTGACAGCTTGGTCGTTATGTTACTTCCTACGGACCTTTCCTTTCCTTACTTGTAACCAACAACTCATCTTATCTCCTACCTCCCACTCTTTGATGTTACACTACACCTTGTCCGTAGAGTCCAGCACTGACAGCTTTGTCGTTATGTTACTTCCTACGGACCTTTCCTCTCCTTACTTGTAACCAACAACTCATCTTATCTCCTACCTCCCACTCTTTGATGCTACACCACACCTTGTCCGTAGAGGCCAGCACTGACAGCTTGGTCGTTATGTTACTTCCTACGGACCTTTCCTTTCCTTACTTGGAACCAACAACTCATCTTATCTCCTACGTCCCATTCTTTGATGTTACACTACACCTTGTCCGTAGAGTCCAGCACTGACAGCTTTGTCGTTATGTTACTTCCTACGGACCTTTCCTTTCCTTACTTGTAACCAACAACTCATCTTATCTCCTACCTCCCACTCTTTGATGCTACACCACACCTTGTCCGTAGAGTCCAGCACTGTCAGCTTGGTCGTTATGTTACTTCCTACGGACCTTTTCTTTCCTTACTTGTAACCAACACCTCTCTCATCTCTTACCTCCCACTCTTTGATGTTACACCACACCTTGTCTGTAGAGTCCAGCAATGACAGCTTTGTCGTTATGTTACTTCCTACGGACCTTTCCTTTCTTTACTTGTAACCAACAACTCCCTCATCTCCTACCTCCCACTCTTTGATGTTTCACCACACCTTGTCCGTAGAGTCCAGCACTGACAGCTTTGTCGTTATGTTACTTCCTACGGACCTTTTCTTTTCTTACTTGTAACCAACAACTCATCTTATCTCCTACCTCCCACTCTTTGATGTTACACCACACCTTGTCTGTAGAGTCCAGCAATGACAGCTTTGTCGTTATGTTACTTCCTACGGACCTTTCCTTTCCTTACTTGTAACCAACAACTCTCTCATCTCCTACCTCCCACTCTTTGATGTTACACCACACCTTGTCCGTAGAGTCCAGCACTGACAGCTTTGTCGTTATGTTACTTCCTACGGACCTTTCCTTTCCTTACTTGTAACCAACACCTCTCTCATCTCTTACCTCCCACTCTTTGATGTTACACCACACCTTGTCTGTAGAGTCCAGCAATGACAGCTTTGTCGTTATGTTACTTCCTACGGACCTTTCCTTTCTTTACTTGTAACCAACAACTCCCTCATCTCCTACCTCCCACTCTTTGATGTTACACCACACCTTGTCCGTAGAGTCCAGCACTGACAGCTTTGTCGTTATGTTACTTCCTACGGACCTTTTCTTTTCTTACTTGTAACCAACAACTCATCTTATCTCCTACCTCCCACTCTTTGATGTTACACCACACCTTGTCTGTAGAGTCCAGCAATGACAGCTTTGTCGTTATGTTACTTCCTACGGACCTTTCCTTTCCTTACTTGTAACCAACAACACTCTCATCTCTTACCTACCACTCTTTGATGTTACACCACACCTTGTCTGTAGAGTCCAGCAATGACAGCTTTGTCGTTATGTTACTTCCTACGGACCTTTCCTTTTCTTACTTGTAACCAACAACTCCCTCATCTCCTACCTCCCACTCTTTGATGTTACATCACACCTTGTCCGTAGAGTCCAGCACTGACAGCTTGGTCGCTATCTTACTTCCTACGGACCTTTCCTTTTCTTACTTGTAACCAACAACTCTCTCATCTCCTACCTCCCACTCTTTGATGTTACACCACACCTTGTCCGTAGAGTCCAGCACTGACAGCTTTGTCGTTATGTTACTTCCTACGGACCTTTTCTTTTCTTACTTGTAACCAACAACTCATCTTATCTCCTACCTCCCACTCTTTGATGTTACACCACACCTTGTCTGTAGAGTCCAGCAATGACAGCTTTGTCGTTATGTTACTTCCTACGGACCTTTCCTTTCCTTACTTGTAACCAACAACTCTCTCATCTCTTACCTCCCACTCTTTGATGTTACACCACACCTTGTCTGTAGAGTCCAGCACTGACAGCTTTGTCGTTATGTTACTTCCTACGGACCTTTTCTTTTCTTACTTGTAACCAACAACTCTCTCATCTCCTACCTCACACTCTTTGATGTTACACCACACCTTGTCCATAGAGTCCAGCACTGACAGCTTTGTCGTTATGTTACTTCCTACGGACCTTTTCTTTCCTTACTTGTAACCAACAACTCTCTCATCTCCTACCTCACACTCTTTGATGTTACACCACACCTTGTCCATAGAGTCCAGCACTGACAGCTTTGTCGTTATGTTACTTCCTACGGACCTTTTCTTTCCTTACTTGTAACCAACAACTCTCTCATCTCCTACCTCCCACTCTTTGATGTTACACCACACCTTGTCCATAGAGTCCAGCACTGACAGCTTTGTCGTTATGTTACTTCCTACGGACCTTTTCTTTCCTTACTTGTAACCAACAACTCATCTTATCTCTTACCTCCCACTCTTTGATGTTACACCACACCTTGTCCATAGAGTCCAGCACTGACAGCTTTGTCGTTATGTTACTTCCTACGGACCTTTTCTTTTCTTACTTGTAACCAACAACTCATCTTATCTCCTACCTCCCACTCTTTGATGTTACACCACACCTTGTCCATAGAGTCCAGCACTGACAGCTTTGTCGTTATGTTACTTCCTACGGACCTTTTCTTTCCTTACTTGTAACCAACAACTCATCTTATCTCCTACCTCCCACTCTTTGATGTTACACCACACCTTGTCCATAGAGTCCAGCACTGACAGCTTTGTCGTTATGTTACTTCCTACGGACCTTTTCTTTCCTTACTTGTAACCAACAACTCTCTCATCTCTTACCTCCCACTCTTTGATGTTACACCACACCTTGTCCATAGAGTCCAGCACTGACAGCTTTGTCGTTATGTTACTTCCTACGGACCTTTTCCTTTCTTACTTGTAACCAACAACTCTCTCATCTTATACCTCCCACTCTTTGATGTTACATCACAACTTGTCCGTAGAGTCCAGCACTGACAGCTTGGTCGCTATGTTACTTCCTAAGGACCTTTTCTTTTCTTTCTTGTAACCAACAACTCTCTCATCTTATACCTCCCATTCTTTGATGTTACATCACACCTTGTCCGTAGAGTCCAGCACTGACAGCTTGGTCGCTATGTTACTTCCTAAGGACCTTTTCCTTTCTTACTTGTAACCAACAACTCATCTTACCTCCTACGTCCCACTCTTTGATGTTACATCACACCTTGTCCGTAGAGTCCAGCACTGACAGCTGGGTCGCTATGTTACTTCCTACGGACCTTTCTTTTCCTTACTTGTAACCAACAACTCTCTCATCTCCTACCTCCCACTCTTTGATGTTACATCACACCTTGTCTGTAGAGTCCAGCAATGACAGCTTTGTCGTTATGTTACTTCCTACGGACCTTTCCTTTCCTTACTTGAAACCAACACCTCTCTCATCTCTTACCTCCCACTCTTTGATGTTACACCACACCTTGTCTGTAGAGTCCAGCAATGACAGCTTTGTCGTTATGTTACTTCCTACGGACCTTTCCTTTCTTTACTTGTAACCAACAACTCCCTCATCTCCTACCTCCCACTCTTTGATGTTACACCACACCTTGTCCGTAGAGTCCAGCACTGACAGCTTGGTCGCTATGTTACTTCCTACGGACCTTTCTTTTCCTTACTTGTAACCAACAACTCTCTCATCTCCTACCTCACACTATTTGATGTTACATCACACCTTGTCCGTAGAGTCCAGCACTGACAGCTTGGTCGCTATGTTACTTCCTACGGACCTTTCTTTTCCTTACTTGTAACCAACAACTCTCTCATCTCCTACCTCCCATTCTTTGATGTTACATCACACCTTGTCCGTAGAGTCCAGCACTGACAGCTTGGTCGCTATGTTACTTCCTACGGACCTTTTCCTTTCTTACTTGTAACCAACAACTCTCTCATCTTATACCTCCCACTCTTTGATGTTACATCACAACTTGTCCGTAGAGTCCAGCACTGACAGCTTGGTCGCTATGTTACTTCCTACGGACCTTTCATTTCCTTACTTGTAACCAACAACTCTCTCATCTCCTACCTCCCACTCTTTGATGTTACACCACACCTTGTCCGTACAGTCCAGCACTGACAGCTTGGTCGCTATGTTACTTCCTAAGGACCTTTTCCTTTCTTACTTGTAACCAACAACTCTCTCATCTTATACCTCCCACTCTTTGATGTTACATCACACCTTGTCCGTAGAGTCCAGCACTGACAGCTTGGTCGCTATGTTACTTCCTACGGACCTTTCTTTTCCTTACTTGTAACCAACAACTCTCTCATCTCCTACCTCCCATTCTTTGATGTTACATCACACCTTGTCCGTAGAGTCCAGCACTGACAGCTTGGTCGCTATGTTACTTCCTACGGACCTTTCTTTTCCTTACTTGTAACCAACAACTCTCTCATCTCCTACCTCCCATTCTTTGATGTTACATCACACCTTGTCCGTAGAGTCCAGCACTGACAGCTTGGTCGCTATGTTACTTCCTAAGGACCTTTTCTTTTCTTACTTGTAACCAACAACTCTCTCATCTTATACCTCCCATTCTTTGATGTTACATCACACCTTGTCCGTAGAGTCCAGCACTGACAGCTTGGTCGCTATGTTACTTCCTAAGGACCTTTTCCTTTCTTACTTGTAACCAACAACTCATCTTACCTCCTACGTCCCACTCTTTGATGTTACATCACACCTTGTCCGTAGAGTCCAGCACTGACAGCTTGGTCGTTATGTTACTTCCTACGGACCTTTCTTTTCCTTACTTGTAACCAACAACTCTCTCATCTCCTACCTCCCACTATTTGATGTTACATCACACCTTGTCCGTAGAGTCCAGCACTGACAGCTTGGTCGCTATGTTACTTCCTACGGACCTTTCTTTTCCTTACTTGTAACCAACAACTCTCTCATCTCCTACCTCACACTCTTTGATGTTACATCACACCTTGTCCGTAGAGTCCAGCACTGACAGCTTGGTCGCTATGTTACTTCCTACGGACGTTTTCTTTTCTTACTTGTAACCAACAACTCTCTCATCTTATACCTCCCTTTCTTTGATGTTACATCACACCTTGTCCGTAGAGTCCAGCACTGACAGCTTGGTCGTTATGTTACTTCCTACGGACCTTTTCTTTCCTTATTTGTAACCAACAACTCATCTTATCTCCTACGTCCCATTCTTTGATGTTACATCACACCTTGTCCGTAGAGTCCAGCACTGACAGCTTGGTCGCTATGTTACTTCCTACGGACCTTTCTTTTCCTTACTTGTAACCAACAACTCTCTCATCTTATACCTCCCATTCTTTGATGTTACATCACACCTTGTCCGTGGAGTCCAGCACTGACAGCTTGGTCGCTATGTTACTTCCTACGGACCTTTTCTTTTCTTACTTGTAACCAACAACTCTCTCATCTTATACCTCCCACTCTTTGATGTTACACTACACCTTGTCCGTAGAGTCCAGCACTGACAGCTTGGTCGCTATTTTACTTCCTACGGACTTTTTCTTTTCTTACTTGTAACCAACAATTCTCTCATCTTATACCTCCCATTCTTTGATGTTACATCACACCTTGTCCGTAGAGTCCAGCACTGACAGCTTGGTCGCTATGTTACTTCCTACGGACCTTTTCTTTTCTTACTTGTAACCAACAACTCTCTCATCTCCTACCTCACACTCTTTGATGTTACATCACACCTTGTCCGTAGAGTCCAGCACTGACAGCTTGGTCGCTATCTTACTTCCTACGGACCTTTTCTTTTCTTACTTGTAACCAACAACTCTCTCATCTTATACCTCCCACTCTTTGATGTTACACCACACCTTGTCCGTAGAGTCCAGCACTGACAGCTTGGTCGCTATGTTACTTCCTACGGACCTTTTCTTTTCTTACTTGTAACCAACAACTCTCTCATCTCCTACCTCACACTCTTTGATGTTACATCACACCTTGTCCGTAGAGTCCAGCACTGACAGCTTTGTCGTTATGTTACTTCCTACGGACCTTTTCTTTTCTTACTTGTAACCAACAACTCTCTCATCTTATACCTCCCACTCTTTGATGTTACACCACACCTTGTCCGTAGAGTCCAGCACTGACAGCTTGGTCGCTATGTTACTTCCTACGGACCTTTTCTTTTCTTACTTGTAACCAAAAACTCATCTAACCTCCTACCTCCCACTCTTTGATGTTACACCACACCTTGTCCGTAGAGTCCAGCACTGACAGCTTTGTCGTTATGTTACTTCCTACGGACCTTTTCTTTTCTTACTTGTAACCAACAACTCTCTCATCTTATACCTCCCATTCTTTGATGTTACATCACACCTTGTCCGTAGAAGCCAGCACTGACAGCTTGGTCGTTTTGTTACTTCCTACGGACCTTTTCTTTTCTTACTTGTAACCAACAACTCTCTCATCTTATACCTCCCATTCTTTGATGTTACACCACACCTTGTCCGTAGAGTCCAGCACTGACAGCTTGGTCGCTATGTTACTTCCTACGGACCTTTTCTTTTCTTACTTGTAACCAACAACTCTCTCATCTTATACCTCCCATTCTTTGATGTTACATCACACCTTGTCCGTAGAGTCCAGCACTGACAGCTTGGTCGCTATCTTACTTCCTACGGACCTTTTCTTTTCTTACTTGTAACCAACAACTCTCTCATCTTATACCTCCCACTCTTTGATGTTACACCACACATTGTCCGTAGAGTCCAGCACTGACAGCTTGGTCGCTATGTTACTTCCTACGGACCTTTTCTTTTCTTACTTGTAATCAACAACTCTCTGATCTTATACCTCCCATTCTTTGATGTTACATCACACCTTGTCCGTAGAGTCCAGCACTGACAGCTTGGTCGCTATGTTACTTCCTACGGACCTTTTCTTTTCTTACTTGTAACCAACAACTCTCTCATCTTATACCTCCCATTCTTTGATGTTACACCACACCTTGTCCGTAGATTCCAGCACTGACAGCTTGGTCGTTATGTTACTTCCTACGGACCTTTTCTTTTCTTACTTGTAACCAACAACTCTCTCATCGTATACCTCCCACTCTTTGATGTTACACCACACCTTGTCTGTAGAGTCCAGCACTGACAGCTTGGTCGTTATGTTACTTCCTAGGGACCTTTTCTTTTCTTACTTGTAACCAACAACTCTCTCATCTTATACCTCCAACTCTTTGATGTTACACTACACCTTGTCCGTAGAGTCCAACACTGACAGCTTGGTCGTTATGTTACTTCCTACGGACCTTTTCTTTTCTTACTTGTAACCAACAACTCTCTCATCTTATACCTCCCACTCTTTGATGTTACACCACACCTTGTCCGTACTGTCCAGCACTGACAGCTTGGTCGTTATGTTACTTCCTACGGACCTTTCCTTTCCTTACTTGTAACCAACAACTCTCTCATCTCCTACCTCCCACTCTTTGATGTTACATCACACCTTGTCCGTAGAGTCCAGCACTGACAGCTTGGTCGCTATGTTACTTCCTACGGACCTTTCTTTTCCTTACTTGTAACCAACAACTCTCTCATCTCCTACCTCACACTCTTTGATGTTACATCACACCTTGTCCGTAGAGTCCAGCACTGACAGCTTGGTCGCTATGTTACTTCCTACGGACCTTTCCTTTTCTTACTTGTAACCAACAACTCTCTCATCTTATACCTCCCATTCTTTGATGTTTCATCACACCTTGTCCGTAGAGTCCAGCACTGACAGCTTGGTCGCTATCTTACTTCCTACGGACCTTTTCTTTTCTTACTTGTAACCAACAACTCTCTCATCTCCTACCTCCCACTCTTTGATGTTACATCACACCTTGTCCGTAGAGTCCAGCACTGACAGCTTGGTCGCTATGTTACTTCCTACGGACGTTTTCTTTTCTTACTTGTAACCAACAACTCTCTCATCTCCTACCTCCCACTCTTTGATGTTACATCACACCTTGTCCGTAGAGTCCAGCACTGACAGCTTGGTCGCTATCTTACTTCCTACGGACCTTTTCTTTTCTTACTTGTAACCAACAACTCTCTCATCTCCTACCTCCCACTCTTTGATGTTACATCACACCTTGTCCGTAGAGTCCAGCACTGACAGCTTGGTCGCTATCTTACTTCCTACGGACCTTTTCTTTTCTTACTTGTAACCAACAACTCTCTCATCTCCTACCTCCCACTCTTTGATGTTACATCACACCTTGTCTGTAGAGTCCAGCACTGACAGCTTGGTCGCTATGTTACTTCCTACGGACGTTTTCTTTTCTTACTTGTAACCAACAACTCTCTCATCTTATACCTCCCATTCTTTGATGTTACATCACACCTTGTCCGTAGAGTCCAGCACTGACAGCTTGGTCGTTATGTTACTTCCTACGGACCTTTTCTTTCCTTATTTGTAACCAACAACTCATCTTATCTCCTACGTCCCATTCTTTGATGTTACACCACACCTTGTCCGTAGAGTCCAGCACTGACAGCTTGGTCGTTATGTTACTTCCTACGGACCTTTCCTTTCCTTACTTGTAACCTACAACTCATTATATCTCCTACGTCCCATTCTTTGATGTTACACTACACCTTGTCCGTAGAGTCCAGCACTGACAGCTTTGTCGTTATGTTACTTCCTACAAACCTTTCCTTTCCTTACTTGTAACCAACAACTCATCTTATCTCCTACCTTCCACTCTTTGATGCTACACCACACCTTGTCCGTAGAGTCCAGCACTGACAGCTTGGCCGTTATGTTACTTCCTACGGACCTTTCCTTTCCTTACTTGTAACCAACAACTCATCTTATCTCCTACCTCCCACTCTTTGATGCTACACCACACCTTGTCCGTAGAGGCCAGCACTGACAGCTTGGTCGTTATGTTACTTCCTACGGACCTTTCCTTTCCTTACTTGTAACCAACAACTCATCTTATCTCCTACCTCCCACTCTTTGATGTTACACTACACCTTGTCCGTAGAGTCCAGCACTGACAGCTTTGTCGTTATGTTACTTCCTACGGACCTTTCCTCTCCTTACTTGTAACCAACAACTCATCTTATCTCCTACCTCCCACTCTTTGATGCTACACCACACCTTGTCCGTAGAGGCCAGCACTGACAGCTTGGTCGTTATGTTACTTCCTACGGACCTTTCCTTTCCTTACTTGGAACCAACAACTCATCTTATCTCCTACGTCCCATTCTTTGATGTTACACTACACCTTGTCCGTAGAGTCCAGCACTGACAGCTTTGTCGTTATGTTACTTCCTACGGACCTTTCCTTTCCTTACTTGTAACCAACAACTCATCTTATCTCCTACCTCCCACTCTTTGATGCTACACCACACCTTGTCCGTAGAGTCCAGCACTGTCAGCTTGGTCGTTATGTTACTTCCTACGGACCTTTTCTTTCCTTACTTGTAACCAACACCTCTCTCATCTCTTACCTCCCACTCTTTGATGTTACACCACACCTTGTCTGTAGAGTCCAGCAATGACAGCTTTGTCGTTATGTTACTTCCTACGGACCTTTCCTTTCTTTACTTGTAACCAACAACTCCCTCATCTCCTACCTCCCACTCTTTGATGTTTCACCACACCTTGTCCGTAGAGTCCAGCACTGACAGCTTTGTCGTTATGTTACTTCCTACGGACCTTTTCTTTTCTTACTTGTAACCAACAACTCATCTTATCTCCTACCTCCCACTCTTTGATGTTACACCACACCTTGTCTGTAGAGTCCAGCAATGACAGCTTTGTCGTTATGTTACTTCCTACGGACCTTTCCTTTCCTTACTTGTAACCAACAACTCTCTCATCTCCTACCTCCCACTCTTTGATGTTACACCACACCTTGTCCGTAGAGTCCAGCACTGACAGCTTTGTCGTTATGTTACTTCCTACGGACCTTTCCTTTCCTTACTTGTAACCAACACCTCTCTCATCTCTTACCTCCCACTCTTTGATGTTACACCACACCTTGTCTGTAGAGTCCAGCAATGACAGCTTTGTCGTTATGTTACTTCCTACGGACCTTTCCTTTCTTTACTTGTAACCAACAACTCCCTTATCTCCTACCTCCCACTCTTTGATGTTACACCACACCTTGTCCGTAGAGTCCAGCACTGACAGCTTTGTCGTTATGTTACTTCCTACGGACCTTTTCTTTTCTTACTTGTAACCAACAACTCATCTTATCTCCTACCTCCCACTCTTTGATGTTACACCACACCTTGTCTGTAGAGTCCAGCAATGACAGCTTTGTCGTTATGTTACTTCCTACGGACCTTTCCTTTCCTTACTTGTAACCAACAACACTCTCATCTCTTACCTACCACTCTTTGATGTTACACCACACCTTGTCTGTAGAGTCCAGCAATGACAGCTTTGTCGTTATGTTACTTCCTACGGACCTTTCCTTTTCTTACTTGTAACCAACAACTCCCTCATCTCCTACCTCCCACTCTTTGATGTTACATCACACCTTGTCCGTAGAGTCCAGCACTGACAGCTTGGTCGCTATCTTACTTCCTACGGACCTTTCCTTTTCTTACTTGTAACCAACAACTCTCTCATCTCCTACCTCCCACTCTTTGATGTTACACCACACCTTGTCCGTAGAGTCCAGCACTGACAGCTTTGTCGTTATGTTACTTCCTACGGACCTTTTCTTTTCTTACTTGTAACCAACAACTCATCTTATCTCCTACCTCCCACTCTTTGATGTTACACCACACCTTGTCTGTAGAGTCCAGCAATGACAGCTTTGTCGTTATGTTACTTCCTACGGACCTTTCCTTTCCTTACTTGTAACCAACAACTCTCTCATCTCTTACCTCCCACTCTTTGATGTTACACCACACCTTGTCTGTAGAGTCCAGCACTGACAGCTTTGTCGTTATGTTACTTCCTACGGACCTTTTCTTTTCTTACTTGTAACCAACAACTCTCTCATCTCCTACCTCACACTCTTTGATGTTACACCACACCTTGTCCATAGAGTCCAGCACTGACAGCTTTGTCGTTATGTTACTTCCTACGGACCTTTTCTTTCCTTACTTGTAACCAACAACTCTCTCATCTCCTACCTCACACTCTTTGATGTTACACCACACCTTGTCCATAGAGTCCAGCACTGACAGCTTTGTCGTTATGTTACTTCCTACGGACCTTTTCTTTCCTTACTTGTAACCAACAACTCTCTCATCTCCTACCTCCCACTCTTTGATGTTACACCACACCTTGTCCATAGAGTCCAGCACTGACAGCTTTGTCGTTATGTTACTTCCTACGGACCTTTTCTTTCCTTACTTGTAACCAACAACTCATCTTATCTCTTACCTCCCACTCTTTGATGTTACACCACACCTTGTCCATAGAGTCCAGCACTGACAGCTTTGTCGTTATGTTACTTCCTACGGACCTTTTCTTTTCTTACTTGTAACCAACAACTCATCTTATCTCCTACCTCCCACTCTTTGATGTTACACCACACCTTGTCCATAGAGTCCAGCACTGACAGCTTTGTCGTTATGTTACTTCCTACGGACCTTTTCTTTCCTTACTTGTAACCAACAACTCATCTTATCTCCTACCTCCCACTCTTTGATGTTACACCACACCTTGTCCATAGAGTCCAGCACTGACAGCTTTGTCGTTATGTTACTTCCTACGGACCTTTTCTTTCCTTACTTGTAACCAACAACTCTCTCATCTCTTACCTCCCACTCTTTGATGTTACACCACACCTTGTCCATAGAGTCCAGCACTGACAGCTTTGTCGTTATGTTACTTCCTACGGACCTTTTCTTTTCTTACTTGTAACCAACAACTCTCTCATCTTATACCTCCCACTCTTTGATGTTACATCACACCTTGTCTGTAGAGTCCAGCACTGACAGCTTGGTCGTTATGTTACTTCCTACGGACCTTTTCTTTCCTTACTTGTAACCAACAACTCTCTCATCTCTTACCTCCCACTCTTTGATGTTACACCACACCTTGTCCATAGAGTCCAGCACTGACAGCTTTGTCGTTATGTTACTTCCTACGGACCTTTTCTTTTCTTACTTGTAACCAACAACTCATCTTATCTCCTACCTCCCACTCTTTGATGTTACACCACACCTTGTACGCAGAAAAGTAACGATTTAGATTTGAGTTACAATTTGTAGCAGTATTCATCAATTTACAAAGTAAATCAGGGTAGTGTTCCTCTCCTTCGGAGGTTTCGGCCTCTTCAGTTGCAGAATTCTTACAAAATTAATAACTACAAATTATATTAATAAACTAACGCTACCTTAGTTGTCTTGCTCGGCTCATCGGAGTCAGACCTATCAGGGGTAGTACAGGGGCTAAGGTAAAACCGCCTATACACAAACTGCAGCAAAGGTCTGAGTAATTATATTATGTTTTTTTGCAAGTCTAGACCGTAAGTGGTCTGTAGGATCTTCTCTACACTAGAGTCTTGATCTATTGCAACCGGTAAAAAGTATAAAGATAATTCTTCAGTAACAACGTAATACTAAAACTGGGATACATATATCTTCATAGTTAATGCACTGCATGTCTCAGACTTTGCTAAACAAACACTGACTACGTACATCCGGCTACGTATATCTCTCACATCCTGCTCGTCCAAGAGTTCGGTCTGGTCTATCTGTTCCAAAACCTATTATCGCTAATTTGCACTAATTTAGTTACCCCACAACGTGCTGCGCTCTAGCTTAGCTATTTGAACTAGCTCTAATCTTTATTATTACGTTAGACCCTGGTAATATTGTTTCCTAGCAAACTGTTTTCCATTAGATCTTGGTGGCTAGAGCAACAAGGTTTGGTTTTTACTAAAAAAACCTACAGGTGTGTATTAGGACAGCTGTATACGAAATGGTAGTTGAATATTTGAACTAAATTTAGTTGGTTGCGACAAAGATCACTTGAAGGCTTTTAGATATAGTAATATTTCTCGTAAATAATCTTTGCGCATATGCGCATACGCTTTGTGCATTATATGTTATTTAAAACAAAGTAACCGTTGAATACACAATGTAATATATAAGTTACCATACGCATATCATACTGTATGCTGCCAGGTAGGCGAAGCAATAAAACCTCACTGCCTTCTAAATAACGCAAACGTCATTCTGGTATATAGAACCGCTTTTTATCTCTTCGCTTCCCTTCTCAAGTTATAAAGTTTGTCTTCCTTCCGACAATAAGGACGTCAACAAACCGAGCTGACAATATTTTCTGAAGCAATAACTCTATATTAAACCTTGTGTTTGCATCGCGGTTGTGTTTTATTTATTCATAGCAACATGCAATAAACCCAACGTACGGTTCACTTCAAAGTACATTCGATTCGTCACAGCGCGGGTCATACCTTTTTCAGGAGCCGGAAATATATTGGAAACACGTCAATGCGCTTTGTAGCCCACCCGAAATGAAAGGTTGTTTCATCAGCAATATAAGAAATATTGCTCTTAATAACGGTTGATAGGAATCGGTATGATCAGCTGCTTTGAAGCGGTTGTATCAAAAACCATTATGTGTATTTGTTTATAACTGAAATCTATGTAGCGATGAGAGGCAGATACAAACTAGAGATTTCTACGAGCGGATTATTAAATGAATTTCAACGCGTATTTTTGTAACGAATAAATCTAGAAGGCTGAACTACTGACGTCATATCCAAAATCAATGTATCAATAAAATTGTACTGTTTATATTGTTTACTCTTGTATGTTGTGATCGTTTATTTAATAAGGATAAAAAGAGTACAAAATATAAACTAAAGCAAAAAAAGTAATAGTTAATACTATCTGAAATTATATTAAATATAAAGTTTCTTTAAAAAAACAGATTAGGAAAGTTAAATTATTTCAACGGAGATAACAAATTTAGTAAGAAATATATGGTATTGAGTAGAAAATAAGAATTTTCATCACATAGTAAATAACAATATTTAAAGAGAACAGAAACCAAGTTACCTTCAGGGCTGCAAACTATGGAGGTGCGCAAAGAATGAAATTTAGAAATTCTGTTGACATTGCAGAATAACACATTGAAAAATACATTAATATCTCCTCAGTATGTCAAAGATAGTGACTTTCTCGAGAGATGAATAACACGATTATCAATGGGAGAAACCAAAAAAGATATAAAAAAGAAGAAGAAATAAAAACGAAAGACCAATGAAGAAAAAGAAGAAAGAAGATGACCTCAATAGAGATATCATCTTCATCCGAATGGAGCAGCTCTTTAACTCACATGGGTCGACGATTTAGGAAGAAAACCACAATGTATTGATATTTCTTAGCTGAGGTGTTTTGCAATAGATCAGTGCATTCATCAATGCTGTAAGTCACAAACTACACTGTTGCTCAGGCGTGCTGTAATATTCTGAGTTTGTGGTACACAATAACATAACACACCTGGGAACAGTCTTTCCGACTCTTAATAAGCAAAACAATAAGTTTCTAGTCTTTGTAAATAAGAGTAGCTTGTATAAAAAATTATTAAAACTTTAAAAAAATGTACGGATTACATCTTAAAATATACCTCAAGTTTTAAAAATATTTGTTTACTTTCGAAATTATTATGTGATAATTGAAGGTTTACGTATCTTCGTAAAATAAAAATTTTGCTTAAATAGAGCAATTTTCGTTTGTGCATAACATCGAACATTTGATTTATTATTATTTTTATGTATGTGGTGGAAATACACAAGCTTATGATAGAAAAAGAAGTGAAGGGACTACAGAAAATTGGTAGGATTAAGCCATTCACATAACACGGCCTTGGAGATAATGGTCCTTCGATAGAATGTCTGAATATATCGATCTTGAAGGGTAAAATTTCAGAATATTCTTTCCTACATAATGCTTTAAGAAAGACTTAATTAGGAAAAATGAAA
>JBAIZL010000002.1:12017867-12027867 GCA_036971475.1 Prosapia bicincta
ATAAATATTGCAGTGTAAAATACATTTTAATATTTTATATAAAATATAAATATAAAGCATACTATATCCAATGTACTACAATTACAATTCAATAAATTAATGTACTTAACTACTGATTTTAAAAATTCTAAATTCATTTTATTTAAAATATTTTAACTAAACAATATTCTCAGTTAGAGATTTTTTTCAAATTGTAAAAAGAAACACGTTCTTCCCATTTGATATGCATGGGCATAGTAAGATATATAAGTGCGCTACATAGGATATTGTACTTCTTATTTACTTACTTGGAAGCTGATAAAGAAGAAAACATTTCCAGAGTTAGCTCAATTAAAAAAGTGATAATATTATTTTATTTGAAAATACCTTTAAAAAAATCAATTCCTTTTAATATTTTTATCATCGTTATACTTTTATTTTTACATTTTCTTTTCAAGTAGTAAATAGAAATTAGTAATTTAGGTGTCACACTAAAAAATAGGTGCAGTCAACAACAATAAACTGGTATAAAAGTATTTTCAACAATCTCGTATATCGCGGTTCGGAAATGTTTGAGCAAGGCAAACACGACATGGGGGGGGGCACAAATTGCACATTACGTCAGGAAGTCATTACATCCCTGTATTTCATTAGCAAAGGGATTACCACGTTACTGATAAACTTCCAAGTAAAACAGAGATCGTCTAATTTATCTTCCCTAAATTTCAAGGGGATGAAATTAGAGACTTAATTTTCTTACGTCAAAGGCAAACAACTTTAAAGTTATAAACTTGTTTAGCTTTGAAAATGGTTGCACAGCCTAATTTAACTTTCCCTTCAATAAGGGTGTTATTAAGAAATCTATCGAAGACGTTATAAAAAATAGGTTAAGAGGGAAAATGAGTGCTCATTATAAATAACGAACGCACAGATATAGCATTTTACGCATAGATTTAATATTTTACGCTCATTTAATTTTTTTTACAATTTGTTAGTGATCAGTGTTACTTGTTATTTCTACTTTTCTGATTGTTAGAGATTCATATTATTTTCATTTCTTGAAAAGTTTAAAAATCTATTGAGGAAATCTTCTTAGGAATTTGAGAAGTTAAATTGGGTTTAAACATATAATTTTATATAATTTGACCTTCTGTAATTATTATACAAGTGTTTAGTAGTTATAAATAATAATTATATAACTTATATATTTATAATTTATATAATTTGATTTCTATAGAAAAATATAATTTCTACTCACAAAACCTAAAAAATGTAAGCATTGCCACTGTTAGATGTAAATGATAAACGTTTTATACAGAGAAAACATAATTTTATAACTTCTATTCAAAATAAGAATGGAAAATAATTTGAATGGAATAATAATACATTTTAACAATTATCTCTAGAATATTTTTAGGCATAGAAATTATCTGTTTATACTTATACTTAATTTATATTTATATAATATGCTTATATTTTCACATATTGAACTACACTTCGTTTGTGCCTCCATAGCTGCAATGGGTGTTGATTTAGGTTCACCCGTTATGATCCTTAACGCTGTGTTCTGCACGATGTCCAATTTACTGAGGGGGACTATACACACATTGGACAAACTACAGACAAGCCACGACCCGACTGAAGACTCAAATAATCAAAATGTTGTCCTATGAGAGGGTGGCTTTAAAGTATGGAATAGTAGCCAGCACTGCTTACAGATTGTCTCGTGTTTTTTTACAATCTACCAAAAGATAATTGCAGAATGAAGAGCCACAGTCAGCCGAAATCAGCATCCCCGGACATAGAACTGAAGCAAGCAGCCCTGTATACTATGAACGAAGAGTACCCACAACCAGAATGGTTACATATATACACGGATGGGTCATCAATACCGTAAACAATTGCAATCGGAGCTGCCTAATACAGTCGCACCTTTGAGGAATACCTAGCAGTGATAGCTCCCCAGACCAAATGCGATGGAGAAATAGCAACAGTACAAGCAGCAGCAGCTGAACTAAACAAAATAGCCCTTACATAGGCAGTTTTCTTCGTCAATTCACAAGCGGCTATTCGAAACCTATCGCGCAATACAGATACAGACTGCAAAAGAACAATAGAAACAAGAAAAGCCCTGGAACACCCGGCAAATTAAGGTTGGCATATAACTTTACAATGGATCCCTAGCCATGTTAGCCTCTATGGAAATTCAAGGGCAGACCTTCTGGCCAAAAGAGGCACATCCATGGCACAACCCATTTGTATGCTATCGTTTCAAAGTACAAAAGCCCTCATCAATACCACTATCGACCAAGCTAGCAAACTGCACCTCATACAGCTATCAGCGGGATGGACATGGGAAAACCTGTTCACTTCAGGACCCACCGACCACAGACTTCCACGAACCGTAGGCGTTACCAAGTTCAGAATGCAAACCTGCCACGACTACCTGGTCACCCATCTACACCGAATATGTGTTTTCCCAACATGTCTTCTCTGTGGACACGATACGATGGATGCGGATGAAATGCAATGCACTTGACCATTCCGGAGATGATGATGACCCACTTGTTCGTCTACACTGTCTGCGCGTTACCAAATAGCTCAACAGCCAAGGGTGGGCGTTGTCTAGTATGTAAGTAAGTAAGTAAGTAAGTATATATTCACATATACTATTTATATACTTTTTCCAAGAATCAATTTTGTAAATTTCGTAGTATTATAATTTATAGGGAATGTATTCTAGATTCATAAGATATAAAGTTTTATTTAAAAAATAGATAACATAAGAATTATACATAGCAGATACATGGAAAATCGTCTGTCAGGGATGACACATAAATTTGATAGAACATTTTATTTTCAGAACAGAAAAGTAATTTTTTAAATCTAAAAATGACACTGTCATTCAACGAAAAAATCGTTGTGAAAAGATAAAATGGGTAGCAATCGGCTGCGTTAAGAAAGATTTCTTCTTGAAAATGAACCGAAGTACAAAAATAGCCCCATAAAAATTCAGGCCATCGCTCGGATTACTCAAAACACCTGCTGCATTTCCATTAGTTATTAGCATTACTTGATAAAATCATTGAATCTTCCGAAGACACAGCTTGCCTGTCAAATTTGAATTTATTTCCACTACATCATCGCTCTGTGACACTCTATTTTCTACCCAATCTAGATAAATTTATTGCAGTGTATGTCTCGGTTAAAAGCAATTGTATACAGTGCGGTCATTTATAGATTTTCTATCAAAATGTCAGTTGTGAATGATTTATTACCGAAGGAATCTCGGCGAGTGTTAGCCCGCCTAACTTGAAAGCGAGAGGACGTGTTAGAAACGCTATTATGTTTCAAAGCAAGAAACCCTTCACCGAGAGAGGAATTCTCTTGGATTTGTAGAGTTTGACGACTATTATATTTTTCTACATTTCAGATGTGCCCTCCTTAGATATCTGTTTTTAAAGTACTGAACATGAATTTCAATAAAAAGTAAAGTTTTATCTGCACTTTAAAGGAATTTCACTCGATATTTTCTGTAGCTTCCTGCACTTTCAGAAACAATTTCTAATATTATACAGCTTAGTTATTCCTATAAATTTTTAGCCAACATATTAGAATTCACTAAGAAACACTGGGTACTGGATAATTTACCTCGTTTGGGAGTTGGTGTATTTCAAGTAACCCATCGTGAACGAACGATGCTTGAATTCACCCCTGTCACCAGCATCATGTGAAACCAGTGATCCTTCAGATTTTCTCAACGCATTCTATTAAACAAAGTTTAGGCAATATTTTGGGTTTTACTGCTTGCATACGTGTGTGCGTATGTGTAAGGGTAAGCGTGAGGGGGGAGAGGGGCCAAGAGAGAGGGGCAGAGAGAGAGGGGGAACAGATTGAGAGCGAAATAGGGGCAGACAGAGGGAGGGCAGAGAGACAGGGGGGGACAAAGAGAGAGAGAGAGAGAGAGAGAGGACAGAGAGAGAGAGAGTGGACAGAGAGAGAGAGGCCGAGAGAGAGGTAGAGGCAAAGAGAGGGTGCAGAGAGAGAGAGAGAGAGGCAGAAAGAGAGGTTCAGAGAGAGAGGTAAACAGAGAGAGAGAGAGAGAAGGGGCAGAGAGAGAGGTTAGGACAGAGATAGGGACAGAGAGAGGCGCATAGAGAGAGAGGGTCAGAGAGAGAGAGAGGGGGGCAGAAGGAGAGAGGGGGCCAAGATGGAAATAGGGGCAGAGAGAGAGAGAGAGAGCGAGAGAGAGAGAGGAGAAAGAGAGAGGAGAAAGAGAGAGGCAATTTGAGAAAGAGTGAGACAGAAAAAGAGAGAAATGAAGAATACGGAAAGGGTAATGATACAACCTCCTTTAGAAACTCATGCCTTTTTCTAGAAATGATAACTCAAATCTCACAATCAACTATGATATTGCTTTATTGTTAAAATCACATTTTAGTCAATACCTCATGTTATGATAAAGAGAACAAGTGACTTTTTGACACTTAACCAACAGTAAACCATTGGAAACTCACGATTAAAAGATCTTAGCAAACAGTTTATTTTATAACATCCAGTTTCACATGGAGTTTATATATTTAAACGTTATCCCACCACTATAGCTTCACTAATCATACTCACTTCACAGCAAAGTTCTAAGACTATTAATTATACAGAAATAAAACTATCAATAGTACAAATATAAAAACTAAAAGGAATTGCGTTAAGGAGGCTTTCTTACTACAAGTTCGACAGTTTTTATTTACGAAATGGTAAATCAAATGTCTGTTTAATAACGTTATATCAAATGTCTTTACTTAAGAAACAATATGTCAAATTAATTTATGTACAAAATGTTATATCGAATTGCTTTGTTGAGAAACGTTAAATGGAATTGCTTTATTTAACCAATATACATTGCTTCTCGAATTAGGAATAATTATTGTTTTGATTTCTGAAATGTATTTTTATTCTCACGTGAGAGACAGTGAGTGAAGTGTACTATCAGGAATTCAGTGGCTGCAGACAAGCGAGGCCTTTAGGGATGCGCAGAAGGAACGCCTCAGTAAAACCAAATTGGTCTTATATTTAACATTTACAGAGGTTCCGGCGGGTTGATTTCCCTCACGTCCAGTCAAGCACAACTAGCGTCTACCCTCACGGAACCTGTAACGTATGATGTATGGCGCCTGTCTTATTTATATAGACGCAATGTGTATAAATCTGTCGACACAATGGGAGCCGGTTCACAAACAGAAATATATATTTATGAACACAATAAGTCGATATAACAGATCTTACATAAAAAAACTTGTCCATTCGAGATCACTAAGACTGATTCTATACTACCAAACGTCTCCATCATCAAGGTTGGGTACATGTATTGAGGCGCTCTGGGAAATCACTTATATTGACCGTATTGAAGTTACAATAAATTTTAAATATTTATTATTAACACTAGCCTGACATAATATATCCAAATACATAGTTTTATACAATATTCTGTGAAAATGCACACACCAGTAATATATATATATATATATATATATATATATATATATATATATATATATATATATATATATAAAGTATTTCCACTCGATGCTTTTTTATACATATAGTGTTAATAAATAAAATATTATTATATTGAACTATGTATGTATTTTTGAAATATAAATGGTTATAATTATTATTATTACTAGGACGAAATAAAATTACCCTTTCAACTTAATAAATTATAATAAAGTAACATGAGCTGTGTTAAAAGTGTTGCTCTACAACCTAACCTATTACTTAAAGTTAGCAAGTGTATACACTCTTATGACATGACTTGATTAGGCAAAGATGAGTTGCGCGCCTCGTGATGGAATGAAACGTGAAGGATGACACATTTTACTTCATTGACAAACATACATTCATTCTCAACGGAACGAAGTACAATTTCACTTAAGAAATCATTTTGCAGTGCATAAAGTCGCAGTTCCAACGTTTCGCTAGAATTTTATCTTGCATTCCCGACAACAATAAAACTATCTCTTATTGTGTTAGCAGAATTATCTCGCTACTTTGCCTCATCATTTAACACAACTACGTGTTGTTTTGGGGATCAGATGACGGAATATTCTGATCAAGCGCACAGCGAAGGTAAGTTTATTGTAAACACTAAAATATTAGTTATTTTATATTAACAAATATATAATTTTTAACAATCGTACACAAACACACACACACACACACACACACACACACACACACACACACACACACACACACACACACACACACACACACACACACACACACACACACACACACACACACACACACACACACACACACACATACACACACACACACACACACACACACACACACACACACACACACACACACACACACACACACATACACACACACACACACACACACAAGCACACATACACACACACACACACACACACACACACACACACACACACACACACACACACACACACACACACACACACACACACACACACACACACACACACACATACACACACACACACACACATACAAGCACACATACACACACACACACACACACACACACACACACATACACACACACACACACACACACACACACACACACACACTAAAACACACAGACACACACACTTAAGCACCGAATAGACTTTTCACTTTTTGCGTAAATGTATGCGTTCCAATTTGCGTTCACTCTCTCAGTTCGAGAGATGTCTACTAGTCACATCCTCCCAGTGGAGGGGTATTAATAAGGAAAAATAAATGGCACAAGCTTAGTGCTGATATTAAGGTAGTGATATGATATTTAATGAGGCCGAGAAACTGGAAGAGTTATATCTCCCCTGGGAAGGAACGCTTTCAGGAAAGAAACCTGCTCCTTACAGTTCTTTCTACTAGCTGGGATATTCTAAAGCTCTAACAAGTGATAGAAAAAGTAATTTAAGTCATGTACTACTGAGGTTTAAAAAAATTGTTTCAGTTTCTTTTTTTAAAAATACAAGTATTATATATTATCTAATAAAGTATGAGAGAGTCACAACACTAAGTGGCAGAATAGAAAGCCAAATTTTCTTGCAATTTTCCATTTTAATATAGCGTATGGTGTTGTACTACTGTTAGTGTTTTTTTTGTTTGTTTCTAATTTATGAAGCTAACGTTTGTATATAAACTCTTATTCTATCAGTCTCCTGTAATGCTTCATCATTGCAAGGAATTTTTCTCTTATAACTGCATATACACCATTAAGTAATACACTTTTAGCTATGGGAAAGTTGGCTTGGTGGAAAGTGCTAAATATCATACATGTGGTAATTTAGTTCGAATCCAACCGAGACATTTAGTTTTTTAAATTTATTTAATGAATGAATATGTAAATAAAATTGTGTTAACACCAATTCTCATCCATTATATGTTACAAAAGATATTTAAACATGATTGGAATAAGAAAAATGTATTTTCATAACAATTTATAAAAAATCTAAATAACAATTTGTTAATATCTAAATAGAGTGTGATCTAATAGAAGAAATTCCAAAAATCTACCCAATTAACAGATAAGTTTTAGATAATTGTCTGTTTATGCATTTTTTTAAATCTTTAATTTCACTGACCTGGATTCACGTCCTATTTCTCTAATTTTTACAGCAACCAAATACTCATGCAGCCAAACCGTAAGACTACCCAAGGCTGGAGAAAAGGTTTAAGTGAATTGTAATGGGTAATTTAATCTACAAAATAGAAAAACCCGATTATTTAGTTTATACTAGCGTAATTATATATATATATATATATATATATATATATATATATATATATATATATATATATATATATATATATATATATATATATATAAGTAATTAAACATATAGAGCCTATTCTTGTGTAACAATGAAAATGAAAAAAATAGATATACAAATACAAGAAAAATCCACTGAATTATACAATTCAAAGCATTTCGTTGGCAAACATTCCCAACATCTTCAGGAATATTAAAGAATACCAAGCATAAAAGTGTTTGGTTGGATCTAGCTAAAGATTGTGTGTTTGATATTCTTGGGTATTCCTGAAGATGTCGGGACTGTTTGCCAAAGAAAAGCTTTGAATTTCTCTAGTTTTTTTCATATGTATATATATATATATATATATATATATATATATATATATATGTGTGTGTGTAACAAATACAAATAAATACAAAATTTGATACTATACTCAGTATCTATAACGTTTCGGCAACTAGATAAACTTGGCAATGTTGTAATACATTTGGCAAAAATGATGTATGTGTCTAATCTGACATATGTGTTGTATGACTTGTTTTATTCATAACTAATGATCTTGGCACTCTTTGAATAATAAAAAATTATTATATAATTCTTGTATTTGTATATCCCCAAGTTGTTTTGAATATTATACAAAAACGTATTTAAAATGGATATATATATATATATATATTTACATATATATTTACATATATAAAATTTATTGTTTAAACATAAAATATTCTAAACTGCAGATCAAAACCCTTAATTATGGCCATTTATCTGACTACATCTATGAGAATCCCAAGCATTACGAGAAGAGCGTCAGCGCTAGCCACAGTTTAACAATAATTCGTCACGGCCGGTTACATCCCAAAACATTCATTATCCGCTTCAGATCTGATTTATTAAACGACAATTAAATAAATATAACAACCAGGGAATTGTTTGTCAAACATTAGTAATGTTAAATTAATTACCCCGCAGCTCCTACATGCACGCAATTAATAACCCATTGGGTTTCGCCCCATTCTGCATTCACCCTGTTTACTTTTCACTTTAATCGATTATTGAACTCGATACGTGTTACCGTTGTACAAGAATCTTTGTGGTGTTTATATATTTTTAAAAATTTATATATTTTTTTAATACAGTATATTACCTTGTTCAGGGGTGTGGACGTGTGTGCGCAGCTGCGGGGGAAAGTGTATATAATATAATAAATATCGTGTTCAAATTAAAATGGTAAACATTTTTATTTTTTAGGATATTTTAAAAAACCATATATTACTACTTGGATTAAATTAGGATAAAACAAATGAACCTATTTTTCTCTAAACGATTAGGATAGCAAGAGATAATAACATGAGCTACGTATCTAGAACTGTGTGGGAAATTTGGGAGAAATTACGTCCTAGTATTTTAATAAAATAACTGTATATAAACAGAAATAGTTCAATAGATTTATAACAAAAATGATATTATCAAGAAAACTATATATTTTTCCCATTGTTTAATATATTTGATTAATATTTAATTTTTGTAATTAATGACCTGAAACCATAACTTATAGGCGTCAGTTAAGGTTTAAGGAAAAATATGAAATATTCTGGCAACTAATATATATATATATATATATATATATATATATATATATATATATATATATATATATATAAAGAACTAAGTCAAAATACAAATACCAGAATTAAAATTGATTTTACAAATCAAAGCTTTTAGTTGGCTAACAGTACCAATATCATCTTGATGATGTTGGTACTGTTAGCCACCGAAAAGCTTTGAATTGCAAATTGAATTATAATTCTTGTATTTGTATTTTAACTTAGTTCTTTATTAATACACAAGAAAACATATATATATATATATATATATATATATATATATATATGTCTATACTATTATTACATTTTATTTTATATTATATCTTTGGGCATTTAGTTATTACATGCAAAGTTATTTCAATATAGCAAAAACCATACCTGATATTGACTAGTTGTGGTAATTTAATTGCCAACCCTATTATATTGAATATAGAATGGCCATGCCTATCTATAAGTGGCTAAGAAAAATCAATTAACCTTTTTGTAAATGTACAAATAAAGTGATATATATATATATCCTTTTGGGCTCCGACAACTCAGTACGACATATTTTGCGACGCAACTATTACATACATTAGAATGTCCTACCTGTTGATAATGTGTACCACGTTCATTTGCTGTGTT
>JBAIZL010000002.1:12032867-12052867 GCA_036971475.1 Prosapia bicincta
AAGAAAATATTATATTTAATGTTACAAGTAATTATATTCAAGTTTTAATTTTTAACAGTAATTTATGAGTAATTTCAATTAAAAGATATTTGTAACGTTTATTAATACGCTAATACATTTACTATATCAGCATAAATGCATGACTTGTACGGGTATTAATTTTTACCTAAGGATATTAAAAATTATTTCAATAAATAATATTGTAAGCAGTATATAAACTGTCTTATATATTCGTGTATGCAAGTATATATACTTATTACAGTAAAAGTATGTTTTACACGTATTGTAGGCTTACATATAATAATGGTGCATACATTAGTCATAAATCACTTAAACTTTAATTTATTTAAACAAGAATCTTACGTGGTATATTTGCCAGTCGACTTTCGAGACCTTATAAATTACAGTGCCCTCAATTTTGCGCTTCAGAAGTCTGAGTATTCTTGTATCATTTCGGCGTGTGAAGCTAGTTCGTCTAATTTTTTACACAAACCGAACTACACAAGGGAACTACGTATTACAAAACACCTTACTTTCTTTACTTTATCCAATGCCTGCCCTTGGCAAAGAAGCCATTCGGCGTCGAGCCTCCCAGTAGAGACGAGACAACTGTGGAGTTATGTTCGCCAGTTCGGGGCACTTTGGCAGATGGTCGCCGTTCATTCTTTCTCCTAGACATAGGGGACAGATGTCAGTGTCCACCAGACCAAGACGGTGAAGATGTGCTTGGAGGTAATCATGCCCTGTACAAGTACGAAATTGTGCGACGGCAGCCACTCTGCTTAGGTTTCGGGGGAGAGGCCCATCCAAAAGTAACTTTTACCACTTTTTTCTTCTACTTGCCTCCAGGTGAACTGATTTACTGAGTTGTCTGACTGCAGTTTCTATATGGCTTTTAGCAGAAGTTAAGCTGACAAGGGAAATAAGCTGTTGCATGTTAGTTCCGTCCTTCTCTAATTTGTCGGCAATTTGACTACAAGAAACCCATAGTCTTTAAAGCTCGAAGACGAGAGCACTATGGGTAATAAGCTCTTAAAAATTGACTCACAAATGTATCAAGTACGTTTCTTGTTTACGTACATTGAAGCAAATTCAAGAAAACAGTGCATATGTTAATACTACTCCTAGTGCAATAATATTATAGAATATCAAGAGCACAGTGGCATAATATATTGCAATAAAAATATTCGTAAAAACCCTAATAACAAATAATAAAAATATTTATCTCTACAAGTTGCCTATGGTTAAACCCTTTTTGTCATGATGAGCTGAGTCTAGTTTGTAAATTATTGTAATCTGGATAATAATTTGTAATAGTAGACTCTAATGATGATGATGACATCAAAATTTACAGATTTTATTCTTAGATAACTTGTAATATTAGTTGGTTTTGTAGTATTTGGGTTTTTACCAATATTTGTACTGTAGTATTAATAGTATTCACTTTACCACTGTATTGAGGTAAAATATTAAGATGCAGTATAATCCAAAGAGTTACGTAAAAACTTTGTTATTCCAGGGGTATACAGAACAAATTATAATATTGGGAATACAGAAGATCTTATTTTAAATTTTAACAAGT
This sequence comes from Prosapia bicincta, assembly GCA_036971475.1. Taxonomy (NCBI): domain Eukaryota; kingdom Metazoa; phylum Arthropoda; class Insecta; order Hemiptera; family Cercopidae; genus Prosapia; species Prosapia bicincta. The sequence continues at coordinate 12,034,450 of JBAIZL010000002.1, forward strand.
AACCCTATTTCTAGCGCACAGGGGTTCTCGACGCACAACTAACTTTTTGTTAGGAGTGCGGCAAGGGTCACACTTAGTCATACGCTACACTGACAACTACCAATTAAATATACAATACTACAGCTTGCGCTTAACCATACGAAAACTTAAATAATTATATTCGAATATTACATTTTTATTAAATACATTTATTTAGAAAGTTTCATTAATCCGAAAATACTTTGAAAACTATTGATTTTCAGTGAGTTTGTAAATATTGCGCCTTGTTTCTCGTAAAAGTCAAAAAAAAATCCTCATTTTCAAAATCTGTTTTCCGCAGGTCAATTTTACTACTAAAAAAATTAGGTTGGCAATATTTTTCACTTGCTTCTTACTAAACAAATGCTAGTGGACAGTTTTTTGTCATAACTAATAGTTTTTCTGTTATATGGCATTTAAAAAAACAGCTGATTACTGTTGTCAGGCAACGTAACATTATGTCTGAGACAAAGGTTTATAGGTGACATCGCGTTTAGTGTAATCTTAACATCTATGTACGTTTTGGAATAACAAGTGTTACAAGTTTCAATAAATGTTGGAATAAATATATACTACTAGTGTTTCATATTTAAAAGTTTGTACAATCATTGTGTTTCTTATTCAAGTGTGTTTTCCGCCTATGTGGAAGTGAATCTGTTAGATGACCCTTAAAAATTTTGGTAACGGTAAAATTAGTTGTTGAAAATCAGATTGAGCTTGATACTAAAATTAGTATTTTAGAATTTTTCATATTTTACTAACATTTTATTTATGGAATGTATTTGTGAGGTTTTCCACGCAATACATTATAGGATTTTTTTGAAATATAGGGTTGCAAATAAAACAATCAATATTTCTGAACGATTTTTAATTATTATTTCCAGTTTTGTAAACAAGTACTGGAATATGTTTTTTAAAAATTAGTTTAAAATGAAGCTGTGGTACTTGTGTAGTTTGTTATATTTCTCATTACATCAGTTCTAAAGGAAAATCCCTACCATGATTATGTATTATAACTAACAAGAGAAAACGTTTCTGGAGAAACAAGGGACTGTTACAGCGTGCACGCTTATAAAAGAAATATTACTTACTACAACCCTATGGCAAGCCGAAAAATACGTTTGCCAAATAGCTTTAATTTTCGATTTTATTATATACATTTTATATAATTCTATATATTTCGATTGGTTTCTCTACAAAATGTATATGCTAGAGTTTTAATTATTATCGTATAGACAAAATGTGTGCACTTTTATAGACTATACAAAATATTTTAAATAAAATTTACTAAAAATTAATAGTAATATTTCGTCTGTCATTTTTCATTTCTTATGTCCGTAAAAAGAATTTTCTTTTAAAATATTTTCATATAAGAAATGTGTATGATAATGTTGTGTACACATTATCAGGTATCAGTACTCAGGGTGTAGGTAACAATTTTGCTCTGTTTAATAGTGACAATAATATTTTGCAATTAAAAATAATATGCTAATAATTTAATTTGTTTATTTATTATTTTAGCGTTTTAAACGGTAAATAATAATAACAAGTGAATAATTTTATCTAGTAAACATAAATTGTACCCCTTATAAAATTTCACATGTTGTTAAAAGAATTAGTACTGCAATTTCTACTTAGATAATATCATAATTTGAGTTTTAATTATATTTTTTTTAAATTTAAAAATAATATGGAAACTTTAAAATAAATAGCTATTAACCATATACAGTCGTATATGACACACTTTTCTGAAACATTATATACTGTATGTTTTTTAAAAATAAAGGTATACACACACACACACACACACACACACACACACACACACACACACACATATATATATATATATATATATATATATATATAGAATATCAAATGTGTTTTCCTGTTAGAATATTTTTAAGATCAAATAATATACACAAATACAGGAATATTCAATTTATTGAATAATAAACTCAAAGCTTTTCGTTGGTTTACATTACCAACATCCTCAGGAGTACAACACTAAGATTCTTAGTGTTGTACTCCTGAGGATGTTGGTAATGTAAACCAACGAAAAGCTTTGAGTGTATTATTCAATAAATTGAATATTCCTGTATTTGTGTATATTATTTGATCTTAAATATATATATATATATATATATATATATATATATATATATATATATATATATATATATGAAGTTATTATTATTACTTGTAAATAATTTTTTCCACCACTAAGTGCAATAATTTTACCGTATGTAATGAGACACCTTTCGGTCACTTACCACTGTCGAATCACTGTTTAAATTTGCTCTATTTTTCTGTTGTGAATGTTCCTGATATCCACGTAATAATAATAACTTCATTAAGTCAGTGCAACGGAAAAATAATGGACAACATGAAATATGTATGTGTACATATATATATATATTTTAAAACAACATAGGTTATTCAAATACAAGAATATTTAATTATTTATATTCAAAGCTTTTCGTTGGTAAACAGTACCAACATCATCAGGAATGAAAATTACAAACATTGTAATCAATGATTGTAATTTTCATTCCTGATGATGTTGGTACTGTTTACCAACGAAAAGCTTTGGATATAAATTAATAAACATTCTTGTATTTGAATAACCTATGTTGTTTTAAATTATAAAACAAGAAAACGTATTATATATATATATATTTATATATATACAACCTTATTAATTAAATGTTTACTCTTATAAAAATGTAATTTATTTAGACGAACTTGTAAATATACCAGTTGAACCGAAATTAAAACGAAAAAACTACTTTTTGTAATAACTACTTTTTGTTATCAAATTTGTATTTTCTTAGAGAAAATCTTGATTTGTTGAAGCAGTTGATACCAGCACAATGCATGTCCAAACTTTTTTTTTATCAAAAAGTATTTTCCAATTATTACTTGGATACTAAATAGTGCGAAAGATTAAAAAAAAACTAAACAAGGAAATTGTAGTTGAACTAATAGTAAAGGGTTTAAAAAGTTTTTGCATACAACTTTAAAGTTTTATTAAAATCCATCCAACAGAAATTTGAAGTTTACCTTTAGTTAGGAGAACTAGCTTAGTGGATACCAGATACACATTTTTGTAGGTTTTAGTTAGTGAGACGTTTTTGGTTTTGTAGTGAACCTATTATAAAGTACGCCTTAAGTAGCCTTGACAAGAATAACATGGGTCAGAACTCTTACTTCAGTACGCTTGTAAAAGCTGTAACAAACACTTTGAAAAACCAACAAATATAGGTATGTTTCCATTCTTACAACTGTATCTGTGCTCAAGTGAAACCTCGAGATTAATTGTTAAAAAAAAAAATAAGTATTAAGCTTTATTGGTTTGTCTATAGTTAACACTATGTGATAAATAAAGTAATAATTATTTTGTCCAGTATGTAAACGGCAAGGCATACATTGTGCTATGCAAACACATCACTACCAACTTTAATATTAGAATTCTTGGTTAAATATTTTCCCTGAAGTATATTCCTAAATATACGTACGATTTCCTGAAAGCGTTAGCAGATTCTATTGAATCTGTGAGTCTAATAATTTTTTGATTGATTCTCTTATTGTCGTAAAACATAGAATCTGGAATTACTAGGAAATTTTAGCAAAATGTTTTTTCAAGAATCAAGAGGAAAATCCATTACAAGATTTGTACTACAGTAATTTAAACAATATATTTAAAAATGTATTTTTCTGTTCGCACTTTTATGTAAAGAAAATCCTATTTTTTCACAATTTTGTGTTGTCATGTACAATACACCCATATGACAAACTGCAAACTCTTGGTGCCTAATGAAGTTGTTCAACATTGAGCTTCTAAGTAAATCCGCGGTCCGCAGACATTTTGAGATTAATGAAAGCAAAACCTATACAGAGCGCAGTAACGTAATTATAGTGATTAAACAACAATAAAACTTACTACAAATATATACATATTCTTAGCAAGAGTTATTGTTGAATAATCATCATAAAATCGTAATCATTGTTCAATAATAAAATCGTTTAAAATCTGCAATCAAACGATACAACATAGCACTAATGTTGCATTTAAAAATGATAAAACAATATAGTTATTCGTAGCGCAGAAATATTGTTGGCAACAAGACAATTATTAATAAATGATAAAAATTTAGAAATAACACAAAACAAAAATAAAATGAAAAAACATATTTAGGAAAGAAATGTAGATACCTCAAAGAAATGTATCAGTGCAATGACGAGGAGCCGTTCCATAGGTTTTGTTTGATTAGGCTTAAAGTAAAAACCCCTTTTACAGGGTGAACGACCTAAAGGGGTAAAGGATCAAAGGGCTTAAAGGTATGATTACATGAGGTACATAAATCCCTTATGTTTTTGGAATATCGTGAAGGACCTGTGGTCGTTTTGGTAAGGTCACTCGTTTGATACTTACCCTTCCTTTAGACGGATTACAGAAATTCGTGTAAAATTTACCCTAGAATCATATTTTCAACGTATGTATGCAGATTAGACTGTATCTTTGAGAGTTGGATTAGTCTATATGTTAAATAACCTTATCTATTGTTGCCTTTTGCTGGGCGTTATATCTCTATTATTATAGGCTACAAAATGTACCTAAATCTTGGGTCTTCTAATCGAGAAATGTTTCACCAAAGAAATTTGCTGGACTACAGTACTTCATGATAATTATAATATATTAAATCTTTATATTATAGAAAATAAAGGTAAATTTAGGGAAGATTGCTTGTTGTTTTCTCGTACTGTCTCAGTCACTAGAGATTATATGTTTGCAAATTTGACGCTGGACTCCATTTTGAGTGAATGTTTCTGAGACACCTTTGTGTATGTGGGCGTACATGACGCCGTGCCGACGTTCACAGTACCAAAAACGTTTCATCGATTTTCCAAAACCCGTTTCATTAACCCCTAATGCCTCACTTCTACGCCCCCAAGTCTGAAAATATCTGTAGTTTCTAGTGTTTATGTAGAAGTGTCTATTAAAAACATTCAATCGCAACCTAATGTAATACTAGAGTGAATGTATTGCATAGTACTTCCCTCTAGGACCTGTCGCCCGACCTTTAGTTGAATTCAACCAGTATGGCTACCTGTTAGTGCGCAGGTTAAGTGGTACTGTTTAGGGTCGCATACTTATAGATTCCCCGTCCCAGCATCTGTGCTTTGTACATTATGCAGAGACCCTGGCCCTATCAGAAACGGTGTCCACCTGGAAAAGTGCAAATACCTACAAATCACCATTGGGACAATATGTCTACACTACTGTGCTGAGAAGCATAAGAAGGAATCGATCCATAAGAATGAGTGTTGAGCTATTACTAATGTATCTATTACGGTCTGTAATTATTACATAAATCCTTATATAAAAGTTAAAAATATGTTCTGACACACACACACACTCACTCGTTCCCGCGCGCCTACACACATACGCACACACACACTCATACACACATACACACACACACACTCACACACACACACACACACACACACACACACACACACACACACACTCACTCGTGCCAGCGCGCCTACACACATACGCACACACACATTCACACACTCATACACACACACACACTCTCTCTCACACACACACACACACACACACACACACACACACACACACACACACACACACACACTCACTCGTGCCCGCGCGCCTACACACACACACACACACACACACACACACACACACACTCACACACACACACACACACTCACACACACACACACACACACACACACACACACACACACACACACATACACATACACATACACATACACACACAAGACAGACACACGCACGCGAACACACACACACACACACACACATACACAGACACACGCACGCAAACACACACACAAGCACACACACAGAGTCTATATATATATATATATATATATATATATATATAACTCAAGTATTGCGCAGTATATATATATATATATATATATATATATATATAACACAATTTGAAGAGGTCCAATAATTTTTTATTAAAAATGTTCCTCATTTATATTCGTTGAATATTTTCTCAACGCCAATTAACGTTTCGTTCATTTTAATTGTAATATATTTATAAACGTAAATATGTAAGGTTTTTAATAAGGTGTCGTTTAAATTAGTGCCACACATGTATGTGGATTTAAAGAAATATTTTTATTCTCTATTTAGAGTTTTGTTAATTTATTTTAAAGCTATTTCAATCGAAAGTAAGTTGCTAGCTAGAAATCCGCGATGGATTCGGAATGCGGAAAAAACAAAAAAGTCTTATTTAATTCCGAAAATAAAACAAGCCTGGAAGCAGTTTAAATTTGTAAAACGGGATCAGAGAAAATGCACACGGTTACCTCAGGCGGTGAGGCTCGTTTCAGGCGCACAGAAGAGTTGTGTAAAACCAGATTGGTTTCTTTGATCTGTGCGTAAATTGTCGATAGCAGATTAGTTGTCGAGACCTCAAGCAAATCTACAATCGGTACTAATGGAAACAAAAATCTGCATCAATTTTCTTTTACTGTATTTATCTACCAATTGTTTTTTTTTATATTAGTTTACACATAAACCTACTCAACTGTTACAATATCCTTTTGATAACTTTATTATGAAACATGTTTTGGCAACTATGTGGCCGTCTTCATTGGTAAGATTAAACATACTTTAAAAGAGTTCTATTTGTTTAAATTATTTTTTATATGTATATATGTTGCTGTAAGCATATTAAATCATAATTATAAACATGATACGTAAATATGTAATTGCTGTAAATATTCACTGATGATGGTTACAAAGTTTCCGAAACATGTTTTAAATAAAATGTTCGAAAACAATATCATGAGAATCGAGTTGTTTTATACTATAAGTTAATCTCACAAACTGAGCTTAAAATTGAGTTAATTAAAAGTTATTGTGTTATCTCTCTAAACAAGGTTCTAAGAATCAAAACTCTGAATTGTAGATATGCTTAGATTGTAGAGTTGTTTTTATCGAGTCCAAGATAGATTTATTACGAAAAGTGAATCGAGAATAAAATCCTGATTATTAATGAATAGGAAAGGAAACTATTCACTGCAAAGAAATAAAAAACACTGCCGACAGTGAGTGAATATTTTATTCTTTATATTAATTACCTTTTCAGAATAAATTTAATCAAATAAAGAAGAGATATCTTTGTATGATTTAGCTTCATAAGTTCGACGTGCGAAAAAGTTTATTAAATTTGTCATATTTGTACCCAGTTAGAATAATAATTAATACGTTGGAATGATAACTTAAAAAAAAATGTAAACATATTTTATTTCGGAAAAAAATCAACTATTATTCGTAATATGTCGTGAACAAGTAATATGTATAACAAAATTAAGTCACTTCCTACCTAAATTAACTAAAAGTAATTTTATTTTAGTGTCTTAATATTTTAAAATTACAATCATTATAAATATGTATAGTGACTTACACATGCCATATTAACAATATTAACTGGTAGAATAGAAAGCTAATTTCTTTGCAATGTTCAATTTCCCTTTTTATGTATGACGTGGACTATTATTTTTGTTTGTTACCATTTATATCCTTTTTTCGTCGCTTACATTTTGTTGTAGTTTCGTTTCGCTTTCCTTTCGTTTTATCCGTTTGTGAAGGAAGGTTCGATACCGTCAATGCAGTTTGTTTATTTTATTGTTTTCATTATTTTCTAATCCTAGATAATTATTTATATTGTGTGGTAATCATGGTAACAATTTAAGGTTGTGCAATAGAGGCATTGTCGACAACCAGATGGGGGTAAAAGAATGTTCTTATACAACTAAGAAGTAAAATACTAGTTATTGGAAATTTCGCGCTCTAGACAAAATTACCAAAGCGCTCTAGACTTCCAACATTAAGCTACTCAGTTCGAATCCGACCTAAACTCCCCAATTTAATTAATTATTAAATATTTGAAAAACATATTTGTATTACCATCAATTGTCACCCAATATAGGTTAAAAATATTTATTTGAGCTTGATTGGATGAATAAAAACGTATTTTATTACCGGTTGAAAATTTGTACAAGATATATATCAGGAGAGTGTAGCTAGTAAACAGAATTCAATAACCAGTATAATCAAAAAAATTTATTTTTTAAATAAAATCATCACGAAGGATGTAATTATTAAACAATCAGAGACACAGAAAATGGATAAAAATATATATGCCATAGTGAAATTGGCTCTCGAATGCCTTCAAGTACTATATTTGACATGACGTTATCCAAACAACATTATTTAATTAGTAAAATTATATTTTGTCTTACTCGTATTCGTTCGTGTAAGTTTAAGTTTTAAGTAAGGTTCTTTAAAACTTAATTTTAAGTTATGGAAACTTTATTACTTTTATCTTCGTCTTGATATTTTGTAATATAAATAAATCACTAAAAATGGTATTAAAACAATTAAATACCGACTGATTATTTTAATCAGTGTTTTATCCCGTTTAATGATTGAAAAATGATTTTCAGTGATTGAACGAAGCAAACAAAATGTACTATACAGTGTTGAAAATATCAGTTAAACAGTTTTTTATTTAAGATCAATTGAGAAAAATGTAAATACAGCAATGCATTAAATGTAATAGAAATTGATTCCAGTTATTTTTTTTCACGCCCATTGTTTCAAACTACTAAAAGATATGAAAGTCCGTTATAAATCAAAAATATATCATATTGTTAACATTTTATAAAGTTTGAGTCATGTTATAAAGGTATAATTTTAACCAAGGAGCCATACTTTTGATTTTATTAGTAGCCATACTGTACGGAAGGTTGCTTTTCATATTTGTTTAAATTTTGAGGAGGCAGCACAAATGTTTATTATTTTTAATCATTATTGAGACAGTAGCGAATAAAGCCTATGAAAACAATTAGGTTTTGTTATATTATTTATCAATAAGGCAGAGGGCAAAGTCAAACTTATAATAAATGCGCAACTCGTCCCTTATAGCAAAGTGAAATATACCCAGGTCTAACGTTGGTCGCTAAGCTGAACTGGATTTCCGACTTGAAGAAAATAAGACATGAACTGGATATCCAGAGAACACTAATGGGCCTCAATGGTCGGTATCCTGAGTTGAGTCCATACAGTAAATTGCTGGTGTACAAGCAACGGCTGATATGGTCAACCGGGTTGCCGTTCTGGGGATGCACCAAGACCAGCAATATGCAAGTTATCAAACGTTTTCAAAATAAAGTGTTAAAGCCATAGTGAGGGCTCGTGGTACGTACGAAACTCTGCCATACATAGATACCTCAAGGTGAAGAGCACGAGAGAGCAGGCAGCCGGTGCAGCAGTGAATCACTTGGGGCGGCTCCAGCAACACAAGAACCCATAGCGAAGGTTCCTTGGTACGTCTGAAACTCTGCCATACATACCTTAAGATGAAGAGCACGAGAGAGGAGGCCGCCGCTGCAGCAGTGAATAACTTGGGGCGGCTCTAGCAACACAAGAACCCTACATATAGCTTTACGGCTGGCTCACAGCGTGCCACTCTGCCATACATAGATACCTCAAGATGAAGAGCACGAGTGAGGAGGCCGCCGCTGCAGCAGTGAACCACTTGGGGCGGCTCCAGCAACACAAGAACCCATAGTGAAGGCTCCCTGGTACGTCCGAAACTCTGTCATACATAGATACCTCAAGATGAAGAGCACGAGAGAGCAGGCAGCCGGTGCAGTAGTGAATCACTTGGGGCGGCTCCAGCAAACAAGAACCCATAGTGAAGGTTCCTTGGTACGTCCGAAACTCTGCCATACATAGATACCTCAAGATGAAGAGCACGAGAGAGGAGGCCGCCGCTGCAGCAGTGAATCACTTGGGGCGGCTCCAGCAACACAAGAACCCATAGTGAAGGCTCCCTGGTTCGTCCGAAACTCTGCCATACATAGATACCTCAAGATGAAGAGCACGAGAGAGGAGGCCGCCGCTGCAGCAGTGAATCACTTGGGACGGCTCCAGCAACACAAGGACCCATAGTGAAGGCTCCATGGTACGTCCGAAACTCTGCCATACATAGATACCTCAAGATGAAGAGCACGAGAGAGCAGGCCGCCGCTGCAGCAGTGAATCACTTGGGGCGGCTCCAGCAACACACGAACCCATAGTGAAGGCTCCCTGGTTCGTCCGAAACTCTGCCATACATAGATACCTCAAGATGAAGAGCACGAGAGAGGAGGCCGCCGCTGCAGCAGTGAATCATTTGGGGCGGCTCCAACAACTCAAGAACCCATAGTGAAGGCTCCCTGGTTCGTCCGAAACTCTGCCATACATAGATACCTCAAGATGAAGTACACGAGAGAGCAGGCCGCCGCTGCAGCAGTGAATCACTTGGGGCGGCTCCAGCAACACACGAACCCATAGTGAAGGCTCCCTGGTTCGTCCGAAACTCTGCCATACATAGATACCTCAAGATGAAGAGCACGAGAGAGCAGGCCGCCGCTGCATCAGTGAATCACTTGGGGCGGCTCCAGCAACACACGAACCCATAGTGAAGGCTCCCTGGTACGTCCGAAACTCTGCCATACATAGATACCTCAAGATGAAGTACACGAGAGAGCAGGCCGCCGCTGCAGCAGTGAATCACTTGGGGCGGCTCCAGCAACACGCGAACCCATAGTGAAGGCTCCCTGGTTCGTCCGAAACTCTGCCAGACATAGATACCTCAAGATGAAGATCACGAGAGAGCAGGCAGCCGCTGCAGCAGTGAATCCCTTGGGGCGGCTCCAGCAACTCAAGAACCCATAGTGAAGGCTCCCTGGTTCGTCCGAAACTCTGCCATACATAGATACCTCAAAATGAAGAGCACGAGAGAGGAGGCCGCCGCTGCAGCAGTGAATCCCTTGGGGCGGCTCCAGCAACTCAAGAACCCATAGTGAAGGCTCCCTGGTTCGTCCGAAACTCTGCCATACATAGATACTTCAAGATGAAGAGCACGAGAGAGGAGGCCGCCGCTGCAGCAGTGAATCCCTTGGGGCGGCTCCAGCAACACAAGAACCCTACATACAGCTTTACTGCTGGCTCACAGCGTGCCACTCTGCCGACTTAAGCACACCAAGTCTTTTTACCTGGTTCCAAAGCCCCGTTACCTGCACAACATCAGCAGTACTAGAATATTAAGTAGATTTATTCACTGGAACAAGTCTGTCATTTTTCAATGACCCTCAGAGAGGAAGGTGCTAGATTAGACTCATCTTTGTTAGATCCAAGAAAACCATTGTTTAGAATATATTATTAAAAACTTTATACATCATTAGACGTGATTTTGTTGCAACAAAATAGACGTCTATTTAACCTAAGTAATTTTTAAAATTTATGTAACTAATGGCTAAAATATTTAACAACGTAAAGTGAATATTTTCCCCAATAAATATTTGAAACGCATCACAGCCTAGACGTTTAACTCTACTAATCTATTGACTTTAATTAGCGATAACATTGTCTTTTATCAGATTATATTTCTGGTTCATAATGGAACAATTCAACCGCTAATTAGAGTTAACTCTCTAACTGCATTGTCCGTAGCTGTACCCTCGAGTGATGATGGATTGGTCATCGAAATGTAAATCAGGGTTTATTATATAACTTGGTTAATTATTATTTTATTATTATCTTGCATTTAGGTATTGCTCCGGAATAACAATCATACAGGTAATTAACATAATGGGTTACCATTAGCAGCGAAATATCTTATTGGCGGTATTAACGTCCGATATCTGTTTAAATGTTATGACATTTGAAGTAGGATTGAAGGCTTTTGAGACAAATATTTGTGTTAATTCCTGCCTCTAAGCATTGATCCTAACTTCCAAAATGCTTATATTAATAATGATTGAAGGAAGTACCTTTTTTTAAGTTTAATTTGTTTAATCAAGTTTTGAAAATATAATTATTATACAGAACTGCATTAAATATCGTGAACTTTATACTTCAACATTTTCCCTTTATATACACTCAAGATATATATATATATATATATATATATATATATATATATATATATATATATATATAATATATATATATATATATATATATATATATATATGTGTGTGTGTGTGTGTGTGTGTGTATGTGTATGTATTTATATAATATGTACTCTTTTGTTTAAATGAAAAAATAAGATAAATACAAATGCAAGAATAATGTCTTGAATCATACACTAAATATTCAGTATGGTTCAATAAATTATTCTTTGAATGTATTTCCCTTTTTTCATGTATATATATATATATATATATATATATATATATATATATATATATATATATATATATATATATAGAGAGAGAGAGAGAGAGAGAGAGAGAGAGAGAGAGAAACAGACAGAGAGAGAAAAACGTTTATCATCGTACTGACAGTTTTAACACATTTATTTTTTAATTTTATATTTTGAAACGATTGCTCAACAATATACATTTCAACAAATTAATGTTAAAAAAATTAATAAATTATAACAGAACTTGCGTTGAAACAGTTAATTTACAACATGAAAACAGCTGTTGTATGACTTAAGACATCACTTACAAAAGGTTAAATATGACACCCACAAATCTCAGATGACTGCAGCATTGCAGTCCAAAAATGAAGAGGTTTTCACTATTAAAACATTAGTAGTAAATCTATCTCACAGCATTTTTCAGCTGAAATTTGGAGATTATTACTTTTTCAAAATTGTTTTTTAATAAGGTTCAATAATAAGGAAAACTGGTTTTCAAATATTTCTAAAGTTTTAAAGTATATTGAAGTTAATGATAAGGTTTTATCGACATACAGCTCCCTCTTCTCTTGCTGTCAAATATGTATTTAATTACATTTGTGTAGATAAACAAGGAGATATGACGTAATAACTGAATTAATTTATTTAAATTGTCTTTATCGTGTTGTTAATTGTTTATTGTAAAAATACATAAAGAATGATAACTAGTTGTCGAAACGTGCGAATATTACATTTATTGTTTTTGAGACCTTTATTTTATAATTAAGTATTTCATTTTTGGTGTAGGCTATTATTAATTTTTTTAAAAGGGGTTTATAAATGTTTAACAAATTAGGCTCCATTATTTTTAATTGTAAGCATTGAATTAGTAGTGGACTAAAACACACTTGTTAATTTTATATTCCAAATTTGTTGTCATAGGCATATATATATATATATATATATATATATATATATATATATATATATATATATATATATATATATATATATATTATGTAGATGAAGTTTTTCTTGTTAAATATTTACCTAATAATGCATATTTCGTTCAAATCCAAGAATATTTATAAAATTATTTGCTGAAAGATTTCATTAACATATTTCATATTTATATTTAGGCATTGTTCAATGTCTCTTGGTGTTTTAGCTGTCGATAATATCAATATGAAATTATTGAAACCTTGGAGCAAATAAATTTATGATTATTTGTTCTATATAAAAAATTGTACACACACACACACACACACACACACACACACACACACTCACACACACACACTCACACACACACACACACATATACCCACAAACACACTCTCACACACATACACAAACACACTCTCACACACATACACATACACACACGCGCGCGCGCGCGCACACACACACACACACACACACACACACATACACACACTCACACACATATACCCACACACACACTCACACACATACACCTACAAACACAAACGCACACACACACACACACACACACACACACACACACACACACACACACACACACACACACACACACACACACACATACAAACACTCACACACATATACCCACACACACACTCACACACATATACCCACACACACACTCACACACATACACCTACAAACACACACGCATACACACACACACACACACACACACACACACACACACACACACACACACATACAAACACTCACACACATATACCCACACACACACACACACACACACACACACACACACACACACACACACACACACACACACACACACACACACACACACACACACACACACACACACACACACACACACACACACACACACACACACACACACACACATACACACACTCACACACATATACCCACACACACACTCACACACATACGCCTACAAACACACGCGCATACACACACACAAACACACATACACACATACACACACACACACACACACACACACACACACACACACACACACACAGTAGCAATTCTCTACTATTACGTATCCATGTATTGTGTAATTCAAATGTTTAGGCGAACGTTCCTACCGAACAAACGATTTTAACTGTAAACACAAGTTGTCATTTTCGCTTTCCAGATTACGTTTACCCTATATTTACAGTGTTGAATTGTTATAAAGAATTGAATATTATATTTTCTACTATCGTATTAAATGGATAGTAACTAGTAGCGGGTAGACACCTCTTTCACCCTGCGTGGCGGCAGGTGTACTTTGGTTGAGTGACCAAGACTGCACTATACAATCATTTTCCCTACTCCCCTTAACATGGTAATCATCCCTTGTCCTAAATTTCACCTAATTCCTTATATTATGCTTTACTCTTTGTATATGACTTTATGTGTGTAGATACTTTATGAGCACGCTAGTTACTTCGCCCATACAACGTGATCCTATTACAAACCCTAGCATGGGATAATTTATCCCTACCTTAAACCTACGAACTTATTAGTCATATTGGTATAAAGTATTAAAAATACAATGAAGACAGAATAAATTCGATGTTTCTGCGTGTAAGAATTTATGCAGAGTTCCTTTTTCAATTTCTTGTGTTAATATACTCTTATCTCATATGTATACAAATCTTCAACTAGTAATTAAATACTTTTTATTTATCCACTTTTCAATTTCAAATAAATGTTTTAAAACTTGTAGTAAATGACACTTAATGTTAATACAGTTTTTTTCTAAAATTAATTCAATAAGTAAAGATAATGAGAGATAAACGTTTCCCAAAAATGGCAAGATATGCAACTTAGTTATATCGTCCATATGTAAAATAACATATGATTTTATAAAACAGCTAATTTCTTGTCAGAAAGTATGTGGTAGAACAGCTGTTTTAACGCTTAGTTTATTTTACTTTATTTATATTAATTGTATTTATTTAATAAAAAGTAACGAAAAGAAAAGGTAAAATGTTTCTTTGATTGCTTGGGTAGGAATTGTCTTGCAAAACGTTTTGCATATATTACTTGTTTCGATTTATATATAACTTTTTCATACTATAGTAATATATCTTATTAGATCTTATAAGATGGCCTATATCAGAATCTCCAATAAAAATATCTTGTTCTTCGTTAGGTACGCAACCAAAAAGCCTACGTCACGTCCGTCGCATTGCGATACATTTCTTCCGCGATAACGATGCTTCAAGCCGACGTCCCCTCTTGCACGAAGAGGCTCGGACAAGTCAACAACCAACATCAATACTGTTTATCTCACATAGATTATTGTTTCGATTTTTATTACTTTAAATAGAGATTTATTTTCTACTGAATGTCAACTCTTGAGTTGCGGCCAGCGTTGGAAATAGAAAATACGTTTCTAAACGATCGTTTTCATTAGGCACAAAGTGAGTGCTACACAACAACCGTTTCACATTTATGTAAACTAGCTTTTCAGGTAGAATCTGGCGTGGTACGCTTGGTTTTTAAGATGAAGGAGGCGTTTCTTTCTTCTTAGCCAGTAAAATATCGCTGCTTCAGAACTTGTATCTTCCACGAATTCCCGATTCCACAACCTCTTGGAAACTTCGTTTTCAAATTTTCTTTCATCTCTGGCTAACAAAACTTTACACATCTCCTTCCAGCTTTTAAAACGTAACTGCATCCCCTACTCGACTCCTCGATCGCTAATCGTGTTCATGCATTTTTTTTCTAGCTGCCTCGTCCACCATTGATCTTACTTCTCTTGTATTAGCCAATCTCGGTCTGTCTCTAATATGTTGTCTCTGTCAAACTAAAATCCTTTGTGCTTTCCTACAGGCTTGATTTTGGAAATTAGGTCTCTGACCTTCTCCAAAAAGCATCTTCTTTAGGAGTTGCATGCTTTTATGGGCTTGCTCCTCATCAATTTACCTATTTCTTAGCATATTTTTGGAGTTCCCAGATTAATTTACCCATGAATATGAATGACTTTTTTTTAAAACTAGTAAAATAAACAAAACCCATTTAAAGTCATTTCCTACTTGGATAAACAAAGAAACATTTTATTTTAGTTAGTGTTTAATAAATAATTAAAATTAATGTAATTAAAATAACGTTACAAATGAGTGAGTTTAAACGGCTGTTCTACCACATAATCTATAAAATAAAATCATATTTTATAACTTATTTTAAGCCAAATTTGATACAATAACTATTTTGCATATCATGCCCCTTTCGTGTAATTATTTTGTCCCATACAAAGCTAAAACTAATCAATTCAATTTAGTTAATGTATTATTATTATAGAAACTATATTATCATCAAATGCCATCTACTACACGTTAAAAACAATGATTTAATCTTGAATGGATGAATAAAAAGTATTTTAATAGCGATTGAAAATTTGTAAAAGATATACACATGTACAATATTTACTCTAGATTTCTTCACAAAGGTTCGTTCATAATGCCTATTCTTCACTAGCAGCTATTCGTATACACGTTTCTCGTATATATATATATATATATATATATATATATATATATATATATATATATATATATATATTTTAAAACAACATAGGTTATTCAAATATAAGAACATTTATTAATTTATATCCAAAGCTTTTCGTTGGTAAACAGTACCAACATCATCAGGAATGAAAACTACAATAATGATTATTGTAATTTTCATTCCTGATGATGTTGGTACAGTTTACTAACGAATAGCTTTGGATATAAATTAATAAATATTCTTATATTTGAATAACCTATGTTGTTTTAAATTATTAAACAAGAAAACGTAGTTTATATATATATATATATATATATATATATATATATATATATATATATATATATATATATAATAATTAAAAACTGTAGTAGTTTAACAGTTATTTAGTCCCAATTGAAAGTATTCGGGCAGTGCAATTTCAAAGTACAAACACAATGAATCACACAGAGCGGGCAGATTGTTTGCGGTGTGTGGGGATTAATAATGGGCTTACTGAGGTCTCAATATCATTGACAAACAGGGAGTTATAATTAGCCGGCCGTAAAGTAGCAATATGGGAATGAGGATTTGCATCAATCATGCTAACCAACCCCCAGCCCGGCCGAACGGACATTAACCGCATTGAAAAGAGCAAAAAAATGTTTCACAGCTTCATTAATGCTCCGAGAGGGTTTCCCACTTTACGCCTATGAATGTAATACTGGTAATGCATTTTTTTTTTCTCTTTCATCCTTTTTTTCACTTTTTATAAACTCCCACTTTTTTGTCTGCCTTTGTTTTAGTTTTCATACAATAATATTATTTTTTTTACTTTAAAGCTTGATTTTTCAGTTACTATCACTATTTACCTCCTCGATAGGAAAGGTTTATGGGTATAATTATAATTACTCAAGGGGACATAAAAGCTACTGGTATAGGTGGCGGAGCCCTATTGTGACATCATGTGTAGAGGGTTGAATACTTGACATATCCTACAATATATGGTGGCCTTAAAGAGGTGACTATCCGTTCAACTCCCTGTAAACATTATTAGAGGGATTATATAGGTTTAGAGAAAAGGTATAATGATTCACTACTAGAGGCTGTAAGTGAGAATTATACTTCGCACGAGTGGTGTAGCCCACCTGAATCGAGGTGTAGCTTACTTGAACGGTAGTGTGGCCTAGGTAAACCATGGTGTAGCTTATCTGAAGTATGCTATATATTATCTGAACCGTGGTGTACCTTATACGAAACGTGGTGTAGCTTACCTGAACCACGATTTAGCTTATCTGAACCGTGGTGTAGCTTACATTAATTGTGGTGTAGTTTTCCTGAACTGTGGTGTACCTTATCTGAATCGTGATGTAGCTTACATGAACCGCGGTGTAGCTTACCTGAACTGTAGTGTATCTTATCTGAACCGTGGTGTACCTAATCTGAACCATAATGTAACTTACCTGAACAACAGTGTAGGTTACCTAAATCTGCTTGTAGATTACCTGAATCGCGATGTAACTTACTGGAACAGTGTTGTAGCTCACTTGAACCGAAGTGTAGCTTATCTGAACCGCGGTGTAGCTTACCTGAACCATGGTGTAGTATAAATTAATCAAGGTGTAGCTTACCAGAACTGTAGTGTACCCTATCTGAACCGTAGTGTAGCGTATTCG
>JBAIZL010000002.1:12057867-12065367 GCA_036971475.1 Prosapia bicincta
TAAGTGATAAGTGATATATATATATATATATATATATATATATATATATATATATATATATATATATATATATATATTACAGTACACTAACATGTACTTATATATGCGAGTATCATTTTCGAGCTGACCTGAGATTCTCTTTCTCTCCCTCTCTCTTTATATATATATATATATATATATATATATATATATATATATATATATATATATATATATAACGAGATAGAGAGAAAGAGAGAGAGAGAGAGAGGTGAACACATGATTATGAGAGAGATTATGGTATCACATGATTTCCGTGATTTAATTAAACCTACAGAGAGGGTAAAGTTAATATAACCTTGTCTTTATTGGGGTAATTTAAATGTCTCTATTCCTTACTGGATACAGAAAGATAAATAGCATAGTGTGAAGGAAAGATCACCATAGACCTTCTCTCTCATAGGAATAAATAGAGATTATGCATTTATACTTCGAGGACTTATATAAATTTATTACTTTTAAAAGCTTTAAATTTTTAAAGATATTTAGTTACTTTCGGCTTAATACCAAGGGAAAGGCTTTGTTAAATTCTGATGAGCGTGCATCTGTTTAGCAACAGGAAGAACAATGCCATATAGATTAATATAAAATGAAACTAGTGAGGCAATCCAAAATTATAACTAAAATTATAGAGGCGTTTTTGGCAAAGCTTTTTGAAAAATGTTATTTTTTTTATAGCCCATATGTGACAATCTTCCAAGAACATTTTGGAGTTCATTTCTTAGGCGTTCAGCGTTTTACGTTGTGCCATGAAAATAATTTTTTGTAAATTAAAATAAAAGTAACAATATTAATTGAATTTATTCAAAGTATAAAAAACATTTCGAAGTGTAACTAGTCAAGCCGTGGCATTATAAAAAAAACTTTTGCATTGGAGTAAATCAAAAGTGTAATCAACATTGAAGAATCATTTCACACGAAAGTGTAGAACAAACGTGTGATATCGTCAAGAAAACTTCCGAATGCAAGAGATTATGAAAAATATAAGCATTGTTTTATTTTCAATCAAGATTGGTTGGAGGCTATCTTATTGTAAGTTACAAATACAATTTGTTACATATACAAAAATATTGTATGAACTAGTATTTCATGAAATGAGATTTATCAATAAATGTAAGAAATATCATCAAACTATTTCTTTATGATAATGTTTGACTTCATAAAACAGCTGTTTTAATACTCGTTGGTTATGTAACTATCTGCATGTATATTAAAGCCCCAAAATGTCTAAGAAGAGCTACAATTTTCCAAGAGTTATTGTAAATAGATATAAAATATAGAGCTCGTTAAAGATTAAAACAATATTCATCATATTAGGGTCATTACTAAGGCTTGTAACATTTAAAAATAAAATTTAATATCTTACAAATACTGTGAAATGCTGTAAAATTAAAATTAAAAAATGTAAGAATATAAAAACATCCAAGTGAAAATGCAAAGTGAATGTCTTTATTACAAATAAAAAATCTGAGAAAAGTTCAACTGTAGAAGGCTTTTATAAAATTATGTTACGATATTGTCAACCTAATACGGGCAAATTAATATTTAAAAATTACGTGAAGATACTTTAATGCGTATGACTATTTCAATGGTTGTTTTTTATTAAATTTATGTTTTTCACATTTCCTTTATGATTTTCCAATAATAAACCCCTAAGCTCACACAGCTTTACCAAGCAACCAATTCTACACGGAACATCGTCGATCGTCACCGAGCATTCTTTATAACATCCTTCACGCTTTCCAAGACACTTAACAATTCAGTGACTGAAATTAAGACGATATTACGCTGTAAGTAAACATACATATTTTCTGGGATCTATTAGACAATGGTTCTCTATTTAGCGCTTTATCTCCTACAATCGATTTCTAAGGTTTTACTTCTATCGCTAAAAATTAATTTTTTCTGTAAACACTAAAACTCACAACGGCAACAATTAAAACAGCAAATTCTCTCTTCACACCAGTTTAATAAAGCAATACCACTAGTTTATGAAAACAAAAAGACTAGTTTCGATGACGATGTAGCCTTCATCAGTGCCCAAGCACTACTTTGAATGTCCTTACTACTACTAGAGTAGTAGCCAAGAACTGATGAAGGTGACATCATAGTCAAAACTAGCTTGTTTATTCTAATAAACTAGTGAGATTCTTTAATAAACTAATGTGTAGTGAGTTTTACAGAAAACTGTTTCAATTTTTACTGTTGGGAATTGTTTTCACAAACTAAGCTCTAATTAAATTAATTAATAACAAATCATGTATTAGTTTTCCATAATTGATAAATTTTGGAAAACTGAAGTTAAATCACTAAATTGTCTATTATTATAATGATAGTATTTTTTTGCTATTTGTCAAGCCCTTAACTCAAATCCTAGTTATAACATGTGTAAATTATTTTAAATATCAAATAGATATTAATATTATAATTGTAAGTTAGCATATATATGTTTTAATTGCATTTTTTTAAAACAAATTAAATTAAAAAGAAAATATATAAGTCGCCACTATTTACATTCCGACCCTTAAATTTCAGCTTTACTTTGTGTTTATTTAAGGAGGGTATATTCAAAACTATTATACCAAAGTAACTTGTTTAAAATTATAAGTCCATTGTACATGCAATGCTAGCGACCAATAACATTAGGAAAACAAATACTGAAAAATATGATTTAAAGTAATTTCCTATTTTCGTCAACAAAAATAAATTATATATTCATTAGGTTTTATAAAATAATTACAATTATTATGAATATGAATATTATATATTTATATGAAAAAGAAACATTACCTATTCCTTAAACAGCTTTTCTATCACACAGCATAAAATCAGCTGTCTTATGAAATCATATGTTATCACTTACTTTAAGCAAAATGGGACGAAACAACTACATTGCATACCTTACTCCTTTCGAGAAGTTTTCCTCATATATAAAACTAAAATAATTCCTTAAATTTAAATATATGAAATAATGTTTGTAAAACATTATTAACATCAAGTGCCATCCACTACAAGTTTTAAAACATGTATTTGAACTTGAGTAGATGAATAAAAAGTATTTTATTAACGATGATAATTTAAACAAGATATATATATAAGGAGAATGTGAACTAATAGAAGGAATAGAAAATAAAATGTTTAAGTGTGTACATTCCTTGTCACGTTTTGCCAGCAAACAGCAGTCTATTTAAGGATAGGTCTGTTACAAAAAATACAAACTAAATAGAGTAAAAACATTCAAACACATCTGCAGTGATCATTTACTTCATTGTGTTTAAAAAAAATTAACACAACGAGTAGGTCGTCCTAAAAACAAATAACATTATATGAAAAAGGAATAAAGAAACAAATAAGGAGCAAAATATGTAACATTTAATCATAACAGTATAAATTAACCCTGGCGAACTGTTTAATTGAAATGAATAAAACCTCTATTACCACAAATAAAAGGAATTAAATACATTAAAAGGTTATTCGTGGTATGGAGGTTTTACTCATTTAAATTAAAAAAATAATGAAACTATTAGCCAACATAAGAACAACCAATTAATAATGAGCAAAGTGTCAGATAAATGAATAAACAAATATTAGGTCATTTAATAAACAAAGATTATTAACCTAATTAATTAGAAAATAAAAGGTCATGCCATTAGCAAACTAATAAGCTATAATAAACCTATAAATAAAGAAATACTAAACAGAATAATAATAAAAAAAACTAATATTAAAATAATAAATAAACAAATAATAAGAAAGTAAATACCCAAATAATATGCATCAGATTCCTACACAATACCATAAAAATTATTAGAAAAAATAAATAAACAAGTTCCTAATATATTCATCTTCATTTATGTTACGTAAAGTATAATTTAGGTTTTGAAAATGGAGTCATTCCGAAACGCGTTATGAGTTATTGTAATGTTAGGAAAGGCAGAAAAATGTACTCAAACATATAGAAATAAACAAATGTTAGTTAAATTATTAAATAATGATAACTGATTTAAACAACAAAACTAAATAATAAAAAAATAATAAACAAACGATAAACCTAAAATAAACAGTAATGGGCATTAATAATCAAATAAATGAATAATCAAATAAATAAAGTGCTAAGAAAGTAAGAAATAATAACAAAGTAATTAATAAGAAAATAAATAAACAAATATTGAAAGAATTAATAATTAGAAAATTGATGAGCAAACAAGAAACATAAACTAATACTATTGAATTAAAAGTCAGTAATGAAGAAATAAGAAACATCCTTACAAAAGTAACTGAGTTAGTGAAAAATAAGAAACAAAAGCCATTATTTTACTATCAATATTATTCTTCCCATTTCTTAACACTTTTTCACTTGACTGATTTTTGAAGGATGATAATATTTTTAGTATATTTTACTTTATTATTATTTATAATATTAAATAATTATGTATATGTTTTGTATGTGTTTTTTGTTAATGAAAACAAACTGCTTATATAGGACAGCAAATCATAGCAAAGGAATGTAATACGGATATTTGTTACAGTACATTGTTTTTAGCTGATTGTGAGGTGTATGTTTGTGTAGTTGCATGTATGTATTCATACGTAGACATATGTACATAAATATAATAATTAAAAACTAAATGAAACGGATCAGTTTAAAAACTTTACAAATAATACGTTTTTCCAATCACGATGACCGCATATGCTAACAACGGGAGACGGATTAGCTGAGGGCCGTTGCATTGTAGTACTTTCGGATGAGGCAAAAGGAGGGATATAGTCTCCTCAGCGATCAATGTATTTGTAGCATCCGGAAGTGTCGCTGATAAAGACGGATCATAGCTCCAGGGAATAGTTTATTTCCCTGCCGAGACATTAGAGTCTGTTTGGCAACGGCCGCTTAGCTGTGCAGAGTGCAGACGATAACATAGAGTAATGCGCTGCGCTTCCTATTTGGCGCAAATGGCTTCCGTTATCATTTAAATAAACTTTGGGCAAGCCGCTTTGGGTTCAACTAAGCGCTGTGATTCCACCTTAGATCTCTTAACCTGTTAACGTCACAATAATGAAGGAGTTGTTCAGCAAGGAGATCGGATGAAACAAGCGCCCAGTGTTTCTAACATGCCGTAATATGTTCCAAGCCTTATAAAAACTTATCGTCCTTCAAATTACTACGTCTCCGCTCTAACATCATCGGAAACCTATAAAAGAATGAGTACTTACTTTATATCTTTCTTGGCATTGCAATACATTGTCATTTTGGAGATTCTTTTCGAATTATCTTAATTTATGTAACACCCCCTAAACCATCATATTTACTAACCACATCATTCCTTCTTTCTTTTGATTGCCCAATCGCTATTGTTTTTCATTCACACTTATGTCTTTTGGCGTGTATAACACTCTTCGTCTCCCTCCAGAGTATAAAGCGGTTCGTCACCATCTGTCGCCTCCACCTGGTCGTTGGGAAGACTCTACCGGTCCCGAGTAGTTCTGAAAATAAAATCGAACTGCTCTCCATGGTTGAAATTCGTCTCGTACCAGGAGTGGGTCGTTGACCAGTCTATGCCTTACAGAAAGGTTAATGACTCTTACATATTGACATCACGAGTCACGCACGAAGCTTGGGCCTAGCACTCTCGGATGGAAGCCACAAGTTTGGATGGAGGGGAGGGGGTAAAGGTTTCACATGTTAGACTTGAGATATTTCCCACATGACGGATTTATCTTTGTGGGGTTTGGCAAATTGGCAAGATGGAGACGAAACACAGACACTCCTCGCTACACTCTTATACTTTTCCAAATCTTTCTACTTCTTTACATTTTCACAACACACTGCCGCATTTGCCCTTAAATGCACTATCTAGATAGAACTAAACAGACGTGTTATCGAGGTACAAAAGCCTGGCCGCTCGGAATATTCTACTGTCCCGTGTAGTTCATTAAAAACGCTCAAACCCCAATGTCTGGCTGGAGTTCGTCTCGTCTCAGGGGTGGGCAGGTCACTAGTCCACGTTTGCATTCAGGGATCACGGGTTATGACACCAAACCCCCGTATCGGGCCTGATTCTAGTCATCTGGGCGAGAATCACGAGTTTAAGGTTGGAATTGGAGGGGGGGGGTAGATATTTCATATGGTCTAGATTCAACATTTTTCCACTTGTTGGATCTATCTTCATGTGTGTGCTATGGCAAGGAGGCAGAGTCGGTATCCCTTGTCAGTATTCTTCCGTTTCCCCTTCTTCTTACTCTTCTACGCTTTTCCACAACACACTACTGCATGTACTCCTAGCTCTTACTATGGTGTGGAAGACCGTGGGAGAAGCTTTTCTCAATATTGACGCTGATACTATTGTGAAAATATAGAGATTTCGGGTAGGCCTGATCTGTTCATTTAGACTTCAGATTTCACTCGATTACATGGGTTTTTAGCCAAGAAACAGAAATACAAAAACCTCATCACTGTGCTTTGGAATATTTTTTCGCAGTATAACTACGTTAAACAAATAAATTTTACAAATAATAATTATTTTTGTACTCAGAATCAGTTAAATTTGTTTTTTTGTAATGATTGAAACATAACTATTTTATCGTATTCCCCAGGCACGTTTCACCAAACTATTAAAAGCTGCGAATATAGTGAATAGAACTGATTTTCCTCATGCTTTATAATTTCGTTCATACGCCCCGGAACCACCTTAACCTATCGCCTCCCCCACCGCACTACTGGGGTTGCGGAGGCATTGGTCATTGGTTGTTCCCTGATCATTAATTTCCCACTCTCCGTTCCATTCCTTATCACAGGTCGGAGGTCACAAGTACGAGTATTTCAGCCTCACCCTGGAAATGCCTTCCGAAACATATCATTTAGATAACTCATTCAGAAAACTCTTCTGAGTCCAAAATGATCTTCTCCTTGATTTGTTATCTAAATATACGTCTCTGTGGGAAGTATTTTCCACTATTTTTTATCATTTTTATACTTCTACCAATTTACTCGTATATTCTATTCATATTTTAATTAATACATATGTGTTGGTTATTCTTTCGCTCAAGATAATTTCCAAATACCTCTAACAATAATTTCCTACGTCTTCAAATATAACTTCCTTACTATATTATAACACGGAATTAATTTAACAACGCAAAACAGCATTATCAGATTTAGATTGCATCGTCTAGGCAACAATGGAACTTTTGTGCTTAGCATCTCACTGTAGCTCTAGTTTTCCTAGTTTCCTCTTTAGTTTCGGTAATCGAAAACATTTCACCTTTATTTAAAAAATTTTAAAAACAGAAATTGGTAAATTAAAAAAAAAACACCCTAACTTTAGAAAAAGCATACACATCGGGTTGTACCAGGATGAAAAATATTTATTTTTACTATGCAATATAGCTATATTACAATTAGATATAAAATAAGAATCGTTTAAAATGAAAAAGAAAAATATTTCCAAGTGTATCCTAACCGGT
>JBAIZL010000002.1:12067867-12092867 GCA_036971475.1 Prosapia bicincta
AAATAATTTTTCTTTAACTTTATGCTTATAAATTTCCAATGTTTCAAATATATTCATTTTTAATTCTTTATTTAATTCTTTTATTAATTTCATATTTTCTATTTCTGGAAAATCGTGTCCATTATTAATACAATGCGTAGCTACATTTGATTTGAATATGTTTGGTTTGATATAAGCGTTTAAATGTCCTTTGTATCTTTGTTTTAATTTCTTTTTTGTTTGTCCTACATATAATTTATTACAAGTTTGACATTTTATATTATATACTACATTTCTTTCGTCCATATTATTTTGATTTTTGTTATTGTTTATTAAATTTTTAATTTGATTATCAGTTTTATATGTAATTTGTAAATTTGTTTCTTTAAATAATCTTGTAATTTTATTTATTTCGTTACCAGTGAATGTAAACGTTGTCCAAATTTTTCCTCTCTTATTAGAGAAAATATAAATATAGTAATATATTTAATATTAATATATCTATTTATTTAATATTTATATATAAATATATTAAATATAGTGCAATGTTTTCTTGTAATATAGTTAATAAATTTAAAATATTTCAAAAACCAGAATATATTCATTAAAAGTATTCCTGTTTTTGAAATATTTTAAATTTATTAATTATATATATGTATGTATATTAATATATTTATTGGTCAAATTTTCAGTCGTTAGTAAAATACTTTTCATTTATTCACTGAATCTTGAACGCAATTTTCAAGATTTTAGTGGATGACATTTGATGTTTTGTCAAATATTAAGTCATTAATTACATTTAATAAAATAAATTTAACATTGTGATTCTGAAGTATACACATATTTATATTATTTGTAATTATTTAATACAAGTACTCAAATAAAACTTGTCTGTATGAACCTAAGTAGAAATTTACTTTTCTTCTTTTGCATTGTTTGTTCCTCTTTATTACTCATTGCGTAAGTGAAGGAAAAGGATGTTAGGTGGTCCCAGTAGATTGGGTATACCTAGCTACCTGCGGTGGGTAGGGATATTGGGTACATGACATCTGGTATTTGCGCCACTACTAATGAGGCGTGTTTAGCCAACTTGGAAGTTCGTGTGGTAAAAATAGATGAAGGTTTTATCAACACCGCCTAGACAGAAGGCCTGATCCATGCCATAAAATCCCCAACATACGGCACGGGCCGCAGTCCTAATGTAGAACATATAAAATAGCTGAGTTTGCAGGTAGAAGAACTTGTGCTACGAGGCTGTGGTCAGTTCCGTTCTTATGTTCATAGTGTTCCAGTCATGCTTTGCTGGTTAGTTCTATACATTCTTAATAGTGTCTCATTCTAATTTTCTAAATGAAATAGCTTTTTCCAAAGCTCAGGATGGTTTACAAATGTTCTGTGCCAAACTGACATTATAATCATAATGTACAAATAATGTACGAAATTTGAATCCACCAAAGCTGTGCAATGGAACCAGACTAACCACAAAAAAAACTGACACCCATCATTATCGAGACAGAAACGATAAGTGGCAAGTTCAAAGGAGAGATGGTCTTAATTCCATGAATACCGATGATTTCATCAGATGTACCCATTGATTTCAAACGACTACAATTTTCTTTGCGTCTTGTATTCGCAATAACCATAAACAAAGCAAAAGGACAATCATTGAACATTGCTGGATTAAATTTGGAAAATTCGAGCTTTTACCAAGGACAATTACATGTTGCGTGCTCACGTGTTAAGCCACCTAAATTTTTTATGTTTATACGCCTAATGAAATGAAGAAAAACATTGTCTATCCTCTAGCATTGCAGTAAATGAAATATAATTATTTAGATGTTAAATTTGCTTTTCTTTTTGGAATATTAATTAATAATGTTCCTTTATAAAATTATGATTTCGGGTGCAGCAATGCGCGCCGGTTTACTTTAAGGGAGATGTTAGGGGAGATTCTAACAGATACATTAGAAGCAAGATTTAGTAAAAATGGCAGGATCCCAATATTTAATTTCACTTAGGCAAATATTGAAATAGAATCTAAAATAATGAAGCAAAATTTGATTAGCCTAATCTTAGAATAAAGTTCTTCTGGAAAGGTAAAATTTAATTACGATGAAAACATCGATACATCTACACTTAATTACACTGACACAAATCGTGAAGATTTAGTTTCAATTATCGACTTTATCTTTGACTTTATTTAAGATGATTACAGTGAAATTGAACATGTACTATCTATTTTAACTTATATATCTTTTGTGTACTTTTGATGTACTTATGTGCAAAACGTACCGCATGAACAATAAACTGCACTGATTGCAGGCCATACCTAGTCATAGATAAGGATCTGCAAGTCACAGGATTTGAGAAATTCTGTTTCATTAGAAAAATAGAGGTGGCCTAAAATATCCATCTTCTGGTGTTGTCAATGTTGTTACATGCACTTACTATGTACGGCACAAATGATTGAGCAAAGAGTACGAAAATAAATTTATGCAATGCTCAGATCAAAGGAATGTTGTTTTAATTTGACGTAAAAACTTGTCAAAAACATGTTTTTTTTTAATAATTTTTGTTAATTGTAAGCATAACCATAGGGAACTTCATTTGAAAAACATTACATCTAAAGGTATAACTAGTTCCTTAACAAATTATGTCAAAATAAAGAACGAGTTTATTAAAAGAAAGGTCTAAAATAAAAAAAAAAAACAGTTACAAATCACAAAAGTTAGCGTCAAAGTTATTCTTGGACTTGTGTGTACATCATAATAGTAATAAAAGCAAAAGTAATTATCAACTGTGCACAATAGAAATTTCAGAACATAAATCATCTAAAATTAGATGAATACCACGTATATTTATGTAAATACTGTAATAAATGTTTGTAAATAATGTAAATATTTCTTATGGGTGTCCCAGAACCAATGATTTATGTGATCTATATTTATAGGAGCCTCGTTTCCAAAAAGAGTGATCTCAGAGGCTTATCACTAACGTCCAACGATCACAAAATTATTTGATATACATGGTACCAAGTTCAAATTACCAGTCAATACGAACGCCAAAAGACGTTTTTTTTGTTAGGAAACTATAAACGGTACGACAGTCAACAGGGAGCTGTAAAACCTGTAGTAGTAGTGGTAGGTACTGCTGCAGTGTGTAGGCCCGCGTTGCGAGACGTCACACCTACAGTGGACAGGCCTTCTGTCTAGGTGGTGTTGGTTTTATGCAATGGGACAGTTTTTATTTAGTTATCGAGGGGACTAGCTGACATTTACTCTCCCCATATATAAATAAATAAATAAATAAATAAATAAATATATATATATATATATATATATATATATATATGTGTGTGTGTGTGTGTGTGTGTGTGTGTGTGTGTGTGTGCGCGCGCGCCTGTGTGTGTGTTTGTGTGAAAGTGTGCGTACGTGAGCACGCGCGTGTGTGTATGTTTGTGTAGATGATATAGAACAGGGATACCTGTTTTACCATAAAGGGTATGTACTTCGTAACCCTAAAAGACGATTTTTATATTTTCAGTGAAGACGAATATTTCACGACTAATTCCATAAACAAATCATTAAGTCAGAGGCAGGCGATACTTACATCGTATAGTATGTGTCGTGTATGAAATAATATTAACCAATAAACGCAAACATTTTCATAATATCAATCTGAATGTACAAAGGATCTAAATAGGTATAATATTTAATCATGTTGTTTACGCTTATAAGATCGCACTATTGGAAAAAATCGATAATTTGTTTAAATTTAAAATCATCCATAAGTGTATAGGCTTACCTACTTCACTTAATTAGATCACCGTGGACAGGCAGTATTGTCCAACAGTTCATCTAAATCAATCTGAATTGAACTGGTTGCAACCTTTAGCAGACCTCAAAGATAGCTGTCTGTGAGCCTGTTGCAGTGAGTTGATTTTATAAATTTCATTGTTGAAAAGGTGCATTCACAAAGTTAAGTGCCTTGAACCAATGCAGCTATTTTCCCACCAAAGTCACGTAGTTTGGGGTATTTCTCCTCAGACACTTGACTACAGAATGCAGCACCAGCTTTCCACCTTGACTGAAAGAAATGGGTCACTTTGCAAGTTACAGAACTCTTACTGGGGTTGGAGCCGTGTACAACCTATATCGTATAGCCTATTCCAACCTATATATTTATGTTTTACTTTTATTATTAAATCAATCATCTAATCTTTTAACATTCATTTGAGGCCGCATAAAACGGTAGTCGCCTATCCCTAATATAGAAGCTAATTTAACGCTAAACTTTCAAACTGGCACAACCTAACAACGTCAAGACGCCTTTAAGTAGAGCCCAATGATTTAAAGCTAATTACAATGATCAACTTAGGACTAATTGCAATTTACTTACACTAATACCCGGCTTTATTGGTAACGCTAACTTAATTACCCCGCCAAATTATACAACATTACTACACAAAGGTGTGTTGAAACGTAGCTACAGAGTCAAGGTTAGTTAGTAAAAATAGTTATTTAAATTTGTTAACGTAAAATAAACAATTTCTGAAGTGAAGTAAACATGGTTTTTCGCTGGTCTACAGTGGCCACATTAACAAACAGTTTATCAAACAATATATGGTTTAAACAAAAAATATTAAATGTGAGCTTCTCCATTATCTTATCGATTTAGTGCTGAGAAATGGTTAAACATCGATTATGACTTCATAACATGGTATTGCAAAATAACCTCCTGATTTTCGTTGTTGCTATGTAGGGAGCAGTAGGAGACACTCTGAATGGTGGGGATAGCATCGTAAGATAGCAGACGTAAGAGAGAGGGGAGTTTACATGAAGCTCGGCATCAGTCGTACATCATGGAGTGGTCGAAAGCGCACAGAGTATTGCCATCGTGGCGTTTATTCGCAGCAATGAGTCAGTTCTCGTGATCCAGTGACAGATCTTCCGATCTAACCTTGAGACTTTTTTTATGGTGTTACTTTAAGGCCGAGGTTTTCAAAAATCGTCCCAGGAGCCTCCCTGACCTGAAGCAAGCAATACACGAATAAGTAAATCGCATACCTCAACCCATGCTGGAGAAGGTCCTTACGAGCTTCAGAATCCGCTTACAGCAGTGTATTGACAACCATGGCCACCACGTCCCACAAGCCTCCCTCACCTAAAGCAAGCAATACGCGAGGAAGTATAGCCATGCTGAAGAAGGTCCTTACGAGCTTCAAAATCCGCTTGCAGCAGTGTATTGACAACCAGGGCCGCCACGTCCCAGGAGCCTGCCTGACCTGAAGCAAGCAATACGGGAGGAAATCTAGTTATGATGGAGAAGCACTTTACGAGCTTCAGAATTCGCTTGCAGCAGTGTATTGACAACCAGGGCCACCACGTCCCAGGAACCTGTCTGACCTGAAGCAAGAAACACACGAGGAGATCCTGCCATGCTGGAGAAGGTCCTTACGAGCTTCAGAATCCGCTTGCAGCAGTGTATTGACAACCAGGGCCACCACGTCCCAGGAACCTGTCTGACCTGAAGCAAGCAATACACGAGGAAGTACAGCCATGCAGGAGAAGGTCCTTACGAGCTTCAGAATCCGCTTGCAGCAGTGTATTGACAACCAGGGCCACCACGTCCCACAAGCCTCCCTCACCTGAAGCAAGCAATACACGAGGAAGTACTGCCATGCAGGAGAAGGTCTTTACGAGCTTCAGAATCCGCTTGCAGCAGTGTATTGACAACCAGGGCCACCACGTCCCACAAGCCTCCCTCACCTGAAGCAAGCAATACACGAGGAAGTACTGCCATGCAGGAGAAGGTCCTTACGAGCTTCAGAATCCGCTTGCAGCAGTGTATTGACAACCAGGGCCACCACGTCCCACAAGCCTCCCTCACCTGAAGCAAGCAGTACACGAGGAAGTACAGCCATGCAGGAGAAGGTCTTTACGAGCTTCAGAATCCGCTTGCAGCAGTGTATTGACAACCAAGGCCACCACGTCCCACAAGCCTCCCTCACCTAAAGCAAGCAGTACGCGAGGAAGTACAGCCATGCAGGAGAAGGTCCTTACGAGCTTCAGAATCCGCTTGCAGCAGTGTATTGACAACCAAGGCCACCACGTCCCATAAGCCTCCCTCACCTGAAGCAAGCAATACACGAGGAAGTACAGCCATGCTGGAGAAGGTCCTTACGAGCTTCAGAATCCGCTTGCAGCAGTGTATTGACAACCAAGGCCACCACGTCACACAAGCCTCCCTCACCTAAAGCAAGCAATACGCGAGGAAGTACAGTCATGCAGGAGAAGGTCCTTATGAGCTTCATAATCCGCTTGCAACAGTGTATTGACAACCAAGGCCACCACGTCCCATAAGCCTCCCTCACCTGAAGCAAGCAATACACGAGGAAGTACAGCCATGCTGGAGAAGGTCCTTACGAGCTTCAGAATCCGCTTGCAGCAGTGTATTGACAACCAAGGCCACCACGTCACACAAGCCTCCCTCACCTAAAGCAAGCAATACGCGAGGAAGTACAGTCATGCAGGAGAAGGTCCTTATGAGCTTCATAATCCGCTTGCAACAGTGTATTGACAACCAGGGCCGCCACGTCCCAGGAGCCTGCCTGACCTGAAGCAAGCAATACGGGAGGAAATCTAGTTATGATGGAGAAGCACTTTACGAGCTTCAGAATTCGCTTGCAGCAGTGTATTGACAACCAGGGCCACCACGTCCCAGGAACCTGTCTGACCTGAAGCAAGAAACACACGAGGAGATCCTGCCATGCTGGAGAAGGTCCTTACGAGCTTCAGAATCCGCTTGCAGCAGTGTATTGACAACCAGGGCCACCACGTCCCAGGAACCTGTCTGACCTGAAGCAAGCAATACACGAGGAAGTACAGCCATGCAGGAGAAGGTCCTTACGAGCTTCAGAATCCGCTTGCAGCAGTGTATTGACAACCAGGCCCACCACGTCACACAAGCCTCCCTCACCTAAAGCAAGCAATACACGAGGAAGTACTGCCATGCAGGAGAAGGTCTTTACGAGCTTCAGAATCCGCTTGCAGCAGTGTATTGACAACCAAGGCCACCACGTCCCACAAGCCTCCCTCACCTAAAGCAAGCAGTACGCGAGGAAGTACAGCCATGCAGGAGAAGGTCCTTACGAGCTTCAGAATCCGCTTGCAACAGTGTATTGACAACCAAGGCCACCACGTCCCACAAGCCTCCCTCACCTGAAACAAGCAATACACGAGGAAGTACAGCCATGCAGGAGAAGGTCGTCACGAGCTTCAGAATCCGCTTGCAGCAGTGTATTGACAACCAAGGCCACCACGTCACACAAGCCTCCCTCACCTAAAGCAAGCAATACGCGAGGAAGTACAGTCATGCAGGAGAATGTCCTTACGTGCTTCAGAATCCGCTTGCAGGTATGACAACCAGGGCTACCACGTCCCAGAAGC
Source organism: Prosapia bicincta (assembly GCA_036971475.1). NCBI lineage: Eukaryota > Metazoa > Arthropoda > Insecta > Hemiptera > Cercopidae > Prosapia > Prosapia bicincta. The sequence continues at coordinate 12,075,295 of JBAIZL010000002.1, forward strand.
CTTCCTCAACCGAAGCAAGCAATACACGAGGAAGTACAGCCATGCAGGAGAAGGTCTTTACGAGCTTCAGAATCCGCTTGCAGCAGTGTATTGACAACCAGGGCCACCACGTCCCACAAGCCTCCCTCACCTAAAGCAAGCAATACGCGAGGATGTACAGCCATGCAGGAGAAGGTCCTTACGAGATTTAGAATCCGCTTGCAGCAGTGTATTGACAACCAGGCCCACCACGTCACACAAGCCTCCCTCACCTAAAGCAAGCAGTACACGAGGAAGTACAGTCATGCAGGAGAAGGTCCTTATGAGCTTCATAATCCGCTTGCAGCAGTGTATTGACAACCAGGGCCACCACGTCCCACAAGCCTCCCTCACCTGAAGCAAGCAATACACGAGGAAGTACAGTCATGCAGGAGAAGGTCCTTATGAGCTTCATAATCCGCTTGCAACAGTGTATTGACAACCAGGGCCACCACGTCCCCCAAGCCTCCCTCACCTGAAGCAAGCAATACACGAGGAAGTACAGCCATGCAGGAGAAGGTCCTTACGAGCTTCATATCCGCTTGCAACAGTGTATTGACAACGAGGGCCACCACGTCCCACAAGCCTCCCTCACCTGAAGCAAGCAATACACGAAGAAGTACAGCCATGCAGGAGAAGGTCCTTACGAGCCTCGGAATCCGCTTGCAGCAGTGTATTGACAACCCTGGCCACTACTTGACCGATATCCTTTTTAAAATCAAGTAGGAAAAAACTTCCCGTGTCATGAAAAAATTTTTTTTAAAATAATAAATTTTTCTTATTTAAAAAACTAAATTTTTATTTACGTTTATAAATGATGGTTATTTTTCCGAACCCTTTATATAAGTATATGGCGAGCATTTTACACGCATTAAGAATTTGCAGCCTAAATATACAAAGTGTTCATTGCATTAATATTTAATATCTAGCAATAGCGATCAATTCCAGTGACTACGGTTCGCTTTTGTTGCATTCTTGTTTATATCCGAATAGAGTAGCGATGTTTCTCTCTTTACAAAGCTGACAAACATTCCAACGGTTGTAGCAGACATTGGTTTGACAAATGTTTAGAGTAATTCCCCGCTTCCACTATCTGTGCTCACATGGAGTAGCCAATCAGAACTCTCGTTGTTCCAGAGACTAGAGAATACGTTAGGTTCGAAGTAATAATAATTATTGATAAATAAATAATTATTGGATAATTCTTTAGTAATTACTGTTTTACTTTGATCCGTAATAGTGTAACATGCTAAATATTTTTGTGTTACAATCAGCATGTTGCAATAATATTTTTTATTTATTTAATGTAAAAATCGGGCTAGTGTAGAAAAACTTTTCGTTTATAAAAATGTTTCATGTTAACGCTAGTCAAATGGACACCATGACAAACCGTAAACCAATGCGTTTCTCCAATCTTCCAGTAGCTACGCTGGACGGAGAATCATCATGGGCTTCCAATCGTTATTTTTTTTCTGTTTGGCTTTTAATAATTTGATTTTAAAAATTATTAACAACGGGGAAATGTTTTATTAGTCGCTTTGTTTGGTTTATTTTTGAATTATCAAGATTTAACGATGGCATAAGAGTAAGGCTGTGTAAAGTTTTAAAATGTCTTAAGAAAGTCATGTAAGATCTAGTGATTACCAAAACATGTTAAAAATTTATTTTCTTGGTATTTTTCTATGCATTCAATTCAGTAAATATGCAAAACCAACGTACATTATCCTAGTCTTGTCATAATCCTTTCTAAAAGACGTTAACGTTTTGTATTTCAACTCATGTTATTAAACTTGTGAAAATCAAATATTTATTAAGTAATATTTAAATTGTTTTGAAATTAAATCTTATTTTTAAAGTATAACGAGAATTTTACATAACCTGACTTCTTTACAACGATTTGGATAGACGAATAAGTCTGCTTAAGCCTATCCGTAAGGAACAATTGTTAAGGAAAACAATTGACCCTGTGAGTCTTATCAACCTATAAAGTATAATAATATGTGAATATAGGTAGTCAAGGTTTTTAAAATAAATTAAATCACATAAGCCATTTTCAAAATACTGGGCGTTTACAATAGCTTTTTAATTTTGACTGGGGCCTGTTTATAAACTAATGGTAATATATATCCATAAACTGAGATCACAGAGATAGGTAGTAGCCTGGCTGGGTTACCTGTGTAAAGTCACCGACTTAATTACAATACAACCCCTAATGAACCAATTAAAATGTTCAACAGACAAGTTTAATGGATTGTTAAATAATTGCTAGTAACCTTCGTTATAACAGACCGTGAGAAACGGTTGGGGCTTAATAGGCTTCAACGAAATTACCTTACAGAAACAATTGCTCCTTATGCATTGATCCAAAGGGTAGAACAGTTATTTTACTACACAGCCGCTTGCGGATCACCCCCTGGTTCCTTAAATTTCACTCAGGGCGATGAGGCTCGTCCTTAGTGAAAGATTTCGAAAAATTCATCATGTCTATCTCTTTAAAACTTTGTATTAGCTTTATTAACAATATAAACATTATTGTCAAGTGAATTCCTACTGAAGTTATTAAAGAGAAATATTATTTTAGTTATGCTAGAGCACTATTTATGATATTGTGTGGTAACCATAGCAACAGTTTAAGGTTATACAATGGAGGTTTCGACGTCAACCAGAGGGGTGAGAAAAAATTCATATTTATCTTTGAGAAATAGATTTCTATGTATGGAAAGGTCGGCGCAGTGCCAAAGCGCGTTAGACTTCGAATATTCTCATTTCGCATCCGGTTAGGCATCCACATTTTTATAATTGAATAAATAAATAAATATTTGAGAAGACTGTACTACATCAATTGTTATCCACTATAGATTAAAAGAAATATATTTGAACGTAATTGAATAAATAAAAACGTTTTTTTTTAACGAATGAAAATGTGTACAATATATATATATATATATATATATATATATATATATATATATATATATATATATATATACTGCGACGAATGTAACAAATTCTACATTGGACAAACAGGTCGCAGCTTTAAACAAAAACTCGAGGAACACAAACAGAACACCAACTCAACATTTTACAATCGCATAAAAGAAACAGGACACAAATACACAGACGTTTAGCATAACCTAAACATCCTACTCATCAACAAAAAAGGACCACATATCAACACACTAAAACGATATGAAATTTACAGACACACAAAAACACAAAGTACAAACATATTAAACGAACAAACACAATACAAAACACACATACTCTTTGATACTATCGAAAACCTACCTTTAAAACCGTCACCGATTGACCCTACATCTCCAAGCAGAAGACACTGATGAAGATCAGCACATAGCGATCGAAAACGTTCTGTCTCAGTAAGTTTTAACAAATTTACAAAATTTAAAGTTCAGATAGTCATAAACTAGTGTTTAAGTGATTAATAAGATTTCCCGAACGTAATGGACTACTAAATTCAAGAATATAGATATATATATATATGTAACCATTTAAGGCTATTACCGTTATAGCTCTTTGTGCAAACGAACACAAACGCACTAGGTAACATAAGCAGGTATTGGCAGCGTTCGATACAGCTGACGCAATTGTTATTCATATCACGTAAGTGTACGAGTTGGCAAAAATACTTTACAAAATATTTAAAAGTGTGTAAGGCTGCGTAAATGGAAGCGGGGAGATTTACATAAAACGCATTAACCCCCCCACTCCGCATTTTCTCTTATGGTTTGAAAAACAAACTCCGAAGTAAAATAGAAATCGCTTCATTTGTCTTCACAAAATTTTGAGCAGATAAAATTAGAGATTTAATTTTCTTACGTCAAAGGGGAACAATTTAGAAGTTATAAACTTGTTTGCTTTTCAAGTGGTTTGGAAGTCTAATCTAACTTTCATTAACCTTGCTGGAGGGGAGAAATATGTTTCAATGCAAGCCTAAATAAGGCCGATCATGATTTTGCTTTTAATTTGTTAAATAATCCTACGTCACGAAAGCATGGGTAGGAATATTGTCAAATATTGATATACAAAAGGTAAAAAATTAAAGTAATTTTATTTACTATTAAAAAAAAAAATAGATTATTGTACTCGGGGGAGCGCTGATAAAAAAAAACTTTTATAGACACGCCTACAGAAATTTTAAATTGAGAAAATCATTTAATTTTGCTGAATGAGGATTTACCTAAAAGCGACTAAGAGCGTTTTCAATTCAAAAAATTGGTTCAAAAATACATAACATGTTTTTATCGTTATATTGAATTGTTTGTATTGAGAATCATCAAAATTCTAATAAATTAGTACATTTAATAACTAATCAAAACTATTTCAAAATCTTTAAAATGTTTGATAAATAATGTAGCACAAGATACTTGTTAAAACAGACGTTTTACAACATAACCTATAACATAAAATCAGCTGTTGCAAGAAATTATATGTTTAATTCACATTGAGGAGACTCTCAGAGTAACGTGATGGAAACTATACTGATGCTAAATTGTATATTTATCTCCATTCAACAAGTGTTTGTAGGCGTCGCTATAGAAGTTTTCACTTCAAAAATGCCGGATGTTTAGATCTCAGAAGCCTCTTTAGAAATTAAAACAACAAAAGGTATAACTGAATCCACAATTATTATCTAAAACTAAATAGTTTTCATTATAATCTATAAAACTAGATCACAAACCCACAATTCATTTTCATTACATTAATAAATTTGTTTCAACCCTTAATATCGTTAACTGTTTTACGACAACCCTAAACGTTATAATAATTTAAATAAATAATAAAACCATATAACTCGAATTATCGGGTAATTTAATTTAAAACGCCAAGTTAAGATAATATTTTAATTTGTTGCATGCTTTTGTTCATAAACATACCACCAACGGAAAGAGAGTTATTCCTAACGGCTATTATACCCAACAATAATTTAGGTTTTCCCTTCTGAAGGTTGGAAATACAACCCTCTCCGTACAATGGCAGTGCACATACAACTAAGCACGAAAGTGCAACAACCTATACAAATCCCACAAACGTATAATTTACCTGAAGTAGATGAGGCTTTCTATTAGGTGGAACAGCTTTCAAGGTCCATTGGGGTAGGTTATACCTCCCTATGACCAAGTCCCTAGTCTGAGGGTTCAGCCTTTAGGGAAGTACAACCGAGAGTGGATAAAGGTCGATTCCACTGCTTGGGCCGAACTAATTACATGGAGTATCGAGGTACATAAACCTGGCCCGAGTACGTTTGGAAGGTTCTACTGGTCCCGAGTAGCTCTGTAAAAGTGGTCGAACCGCTGTCACTGGAGGAGTTCGTCTAGTTCTAGCGGCACAGTGGGTCAATGACCAGTCAAGGCCCTAGAGTAAGGTCGAAAACTATTACATACTGATACTACAGGTCGTGACACCAAGCACCCCGCCTCGGGCCCTCGCTAGTCACTCGGACGGGAGTCACAATTTTGAGGTTGAATTCGAGGGGGTAGTGGTCTCATTACCTGGAAGGTAAAACTCCCGACTTTATTGCTAAAAAAATTCTTCTTTTGCAAGGAAGGTAAGAGCCAAAATGCTAGATGCTCCCTTGCGACACTCTTTTGTTTCAACATCTTTTATTTCTTCTTACATTTCGAAAAACACAACCACAATATTGAGGGAAACAAAATTGAAAAATTTACATTTTAAATTTTACACTACATTTAAAAGTACTTAAAATAAATAACCATATTGGCGCACTAAATATGTTCTGAATTTCAACCAAATACGTTATGCATATAAATATTGTTTCTGTTAGCATTGTTTATGTTTTAATATATATATATATATATATATATATATATATATAATACAACATAGGTTATTCAAATACATATATTATTCATTTCTGATGATGTTGGCACTGTTTATTAACGAAAAGATTTGAATATAAATATATTTTTATTTCAATAACCTCTGTTGTCTTAGATTATTAAACAATAAAACATGTTACTTATATATATATATATATATATATATATATATATATATATACAGAATATAGAAAAAGAAATAGTTAAATATTAAAGGAGTGGTGATCGTTAAACACTGTCTCGCCCAGTTTTGTATTTACGCCTTTTCGAAGCAAGGGGAGGACTCAATTTAAATAGATAGATGTACAAATTATACAAAGAATTCGCTCTTAAAGTGGTCTTACAGTTAACCTATATTACGTTGGCTTATATCGTCTCTGAAGTAGAATGTGGTCAGAAAAGGAGTTCAGTATTTAGGAAACTTTGTACCCATATTGGAATACTTTACTTAGAAATAGTCTTTATCTGGATAATAGCCGATGTGGATTCTCTTAGATACTTATTTCTTGCCCTGGGGTGCAGGCGTACTCTGGGTACGAGGAGACGTTTGTGTTAGCTAAATTGAATGTCAAAGGCATATAGATTCAAACACCGCGACCGATTCTTCCACTCCCTTATATTCTCATCTGATTAAAACAAGTTATATAAACGGTAATATAATTTCTTTTAAAATAACTTCCTACTAAGGTCAACGAAAGAAAATATTATCAATATTTGCTTATTTCCTATTTGTTTCTTTCATTTTTTTTCACCCCAAAAGTGCTATTTATGATATTGTGTGGTAACCATGGTAACAGTTTAAGGAATTAATATTTCGACGACAACCAGATGGGGGTAGAAAAATTCATACACATCTTTGAGAAACACATATTTCTAAGCATTGGAAAGTTGGCGGAGTACCAAAGCTTGCTAGACATCGAACATGCAGATTCTCAATTTTAATTCGGATATAGACCCACATTTTTTTATAATTTAATTATTGAATAAATATTTTATTAACATCAATTATCATCCACTACAATTCTAAAACAAATTATTTGAACTTGTTTAGATGAATAAAAGCTTTTATATTAACGATTGAAAACTTGAACAACATATAAATCAGGAGAGTATGGGCTAATAAAAGGAATTTAAAAAGGTATAATACCTAAAAACCATTGATTAGAGCATTTAGCAGGCCTACGTAATATTACAGATAATCATAAGTGAATACAATATATAACCAGTGTTAGTTACTTACTAATAATGACCAATGTGACTGTCGAAACTTGTCTGACGGCTTGGGAAATATTGTCAGCGCTAAGCTCTGATTGCTCTATTTGTGTTCTACTAACATTAGTATACATAGACAGATACGAATATTGATGAAACTGAAAACTATATGATTATACTACGTTTGTTTACTGGTGGCTAAATGGCACATTTCCATTTTCACAGCCTTTAAGCTCTATTATGTAAAATGGGGTTTAAAGTCAAATAATTGTCTATGGTTAAATACATGTTCAGTAAATGTATGGTAATTACGAGTGATTTTCTTGCCTTACTGTAACGACATTAACATTTTATTAACTTTTTCCCACTAATATGAATCACATAGTTGCCGACTATGACAAATTATAATCACATGTCTAAATATGATATAATATTATATCTCTGTTAATATATAATAATTTATTTAAATTGAAAGCCTATGGAAATGCAACGATTCCATAGCTGTGAAAGGAAATACAAAACTTGAGCATAACACAACTAACCCTACACAAAGTTATTATGAGGAAAACTATGATATTAGACTATGCTGTTCACAACTGTGCCTAGATGAGAGAGAGAGGAGGGGTACATAGTTTTTTGTCCTTTCACAGCCATTACTCAGCGAACTCTCCTCCCGCTCATGGCAAGTCTTTTGCTATATCTCGTGTCTTATACGTAGGAAAGTTTGACTAAGATTCTCCGAAATGCATTGACAATAGTTAGAAATGGCCATGATGGGTAACATATTATAACGACAAGTCCAGGAATCTAGAACGTTATAAAAATGGTAATTGTTTTAATGACGAGAATGAAAATAAAAAGTATCAATTGAAAATATTTTTTATTTTAGTTTCGTAGAAGAATGTATCTTATTTTTTCTTCCTTTTCGTCCCCAGGTTAATATAAAGCTAACGTGAACTGGCCTGATCAAAGAATCACGACGTCAATTCTTGAAGCAATATTTATGAAAAGATTCGGTTCTGTGCAGCTTTATTCGGAATCATTGTTATCTTCATTTCCACGCATTATTGAACGTAATGTTCACTATTATACGCTATAACGCCAGATGGAAAAGTGCTGTTATACTGTCAACAATTTATCGCCAAGAATAAATAAGCCGAAAGTATTTTTAACTGGTAACACCTACAAACTTGTTATTCAATAACACACGTTTTTTGGTAATTTCTGGTTTTCATTGTCTATTGTTAGAAAACTTTAGGAAATAAGTAAGTAAATGTAAGCTTGAAGGTTTAAAAATATTAACTATCGATAAGACTACAAAAAAAAACTCCTCAATGTAACATTGTTAAAAAAAATCTCTATACCTTAATATACTTTTAAAAAATTATTTTATGCACTAAAAACATTTATTTAAATAGTACTCTAATTATATAAAAACATGATGAAAATATACTTAAAATATAAAGTAAACAAGACGTATTAGACGAATTTCACAAATAAAATTCATTGACAAACTTTTCGATATTTTAATAATGCCTTCGTCAATCCCATTTCTTTAACAAAATCGCAATAAAAAAAAAATTACGCTAAAAGTATACGTTCAAAATATTATAAACAAATTTATCTTAAATATTGCAAACGTCATTGCTTATATATGAACTTTCAGTTAAACTTACGTCCTTTTACTTTGGCAATTTTAGCTATAAAATAAATCTCTTTTAAGTAACATTATTATGAATCGTGAATGTATACATTTAATATTATAGTGTTCTTTTTAATTGTTGTAATTTTTTTGAAAAATGTCCCTGAAGAGGACATTGTTTGGATGTCGAAACGTTTAATGAACATTCAATGTTGAATTTGTTAGTAATTTATACGGAATATTTATACTTGAATAATTATAATAATAAAGTATTCTGCATAATTTAAAATAGTATTTTAAGTAAACAAAAAATTACTAAATCGTCAGAAAAGGGACAAACACATAATTCTTAATATTAGATATTGTCTTTTAATCATAGATAAATATTAAAATTTAAATTGTCTTCATCGATGAAAGTTTAGTCTCAATATTGCTAAAGTCGAACAAAACGTCGTACTATCAAAACCTGTTACCATCAAAATTATTTTAACTTTCTTCGCGTTCTGAATATGTGGAAACCTTTGCAATTGATTTTGACGTGTTTGTAGTGAGTTATAAGAATATTGTTAGACATTTGCTTGGCATTAGTTGCAGAAACAAACGGAGGCGCCTCTAGGCTGGAGATATCCCAAAGGCGGATGGTGGACATCACCAGAGACAAGCCCATAAAGGTCACCATTCGAGTGGTTGTTCCCGTCAGAGATCATCCAAAGGTAGGCTTCTTCCTATACATGGTCTATATTTTATAGGAAACTGAATATGCTTATAAAGCAAACTTCCTGAGCTGTTTTTTCTTACATTAAATTCTTACGCAAATAATCAAGTCTTTTACTTTATTGTTTCAATATTTTCGAAACATTTATTTTGAAAACTTAAAATCAACATCAGTTTCAGTAATGCATTTCCTAATAGCATATAAGTAAAGGAGTGTCCCTTTCCCAGCCTGCACATATTTTCATGTCAATAAAATTTTAAATTGTCTCTCCTAACTCTGGTGAATAATAAATAAAACCAAATGCATTCTAATCACAATAATATTTCATTAAGCATATATAGACTGAGTTTCGCATACAAAACAACCATCCCCAAAGGAGACATAAGCAATGTATTTGTAAATACCTCTTGTTTCTAAGCTAAATAAAATATATAATTGTTAATGGAATGTGTTCTTATTGTTTACAATAAGTTTATTTTTTCAACCCTATTTACTTCAGTGAACTCGCTAATAGCTTAAACTCTATATTTTGTTATAAACTTAAGTTTCAAATAGCAATTTCGTAGGAGTAGAATTATTAAAATATTAAACCAGTAATGATGTGCCTGTTTCTGTTACATGGAGAGTATTTAGTGAGTCTTTTAATAAAAATTTCTAAATTAATTTATATAACCATACACATACATGTGGCTTTTGCTTACATAAACACTACCTCTTTACTTAATGACGTACTTGTTGGTTCAAGATATATCTAACATACATATTCAACACACAATTACACAAACGTTTTGACATCATAACCCCCCAATTTCCAACAAAAACATAGCACTATCGTAAATCCATCCCTGCTCTTTCCTCACCCTATAACACAACGAACAGGTCTGTAAGGTCTAAGTTATCAATGGAACACATCTCCCAAACGGCCGTCCTCAATAACTATAAGGTAAGTGCTACTAAATTAGGTGTCACAAAAATACAAGTATATACCAAACTGTAAAGTAATTGCTCAAGCTAGAAATGTAATCATAGGCTATAGCATTTATTAAATATTATTTTAAAAAAATTAGATTACGAGTAATATAAAAAAAAATAGATTCCAAGTAAATTCCTAGTGAAGTCAGGAATGAAAATTTGTTATCATTGTTTGCTTATTTCTAGTTTGTTTGTTTTATTCGTTTCATTCATTTTTAAACCTACAGCACTATTTATTTATGATATTTTGTGAAAACCATGGCAACAGTTTAAGGTTGTACAATGGACGACAAACAGATGGGGGGGATTTATATATATATATATATATATATATATATATATATATATATATATATATATATATATATATATCTTTAAGAAATTCGTTTCTTGATATAGGAAAGTTGTCTCAGTGCCAACGCGCTGGTCTTTAAACATGAAGGTTTACAGTTCGAATCCGAAAACTTAATATAATTTTTATAATCTTATATATTTTACAAATTTTTATAATTTGATAATTGAATAAATGTTTGAAAAAAACTTTATTAATATCAGTTGTTATCCACTATAAGTTTGTATTTGAACTTGATCATAGTAATTTAGTAACGATTGAAAATGTGTACAAGATATATATCCGGAAAGTGTGAGCTAAAGAGGGAATTTAAAAATAATCCCAACACTAACCAAATATAAGATTTATTCATCACGTATTATAATTATAATGTATTACGGTTACAGAGTTACGCGCCAACAATGCCTGTCAGCCTATCTGTCTTGATAAATGCAAGAATTTATCCCTTTTAGACATTCATTCATATTTGTTTAATAGAGATCTTTGGAAAGAGGCAAAGGAACAAAGTACACAGTTTAATGTGAGGTAGTGTGTTTGTTCTTCATTAGCCCAAGTTTCTTCATTTATTGAGACTACCTAAACTTACGGTGAAGTATAAATACAGAAACACAAGCTTGTCTTAAAGATATGTTTTTACATGCAAAGGATTTACAAAATGTTTTTAAAGGAAGTCGTTAAAACATTTTGTAATTAGTAGCAAACCGCAATGAATGAAAGATCTAACTTCATAAAATATTCATTTTAAGTATGACTTGCATTGGGTGAGCATTTAAAACCAACCGGGATCAAATTAAATCTTGAAAATATACTTTTTTATTGCGGATTAAAAGAATTTATTTATTTTACAGTACGATAAAAATTGTAAACAAAAATTATTTCTCTAACGAACACAGAATAATATATATTAAATACGTTGATACGGTTTCTTGTAATATAGTAAATGAATAAAAGTATTTCAAAAAAAAGTGTATTTTTTAAAAATATTTTTTCCAATTATATACATAAATTAAAACAATTATCATATTTGAAATATTTGTATTTATCCATAAGCTAAATTTTGAGTGAAAATTTGTGGGAGCATAGAAGGTTGTACAGATTTGTCCTATGACTTTAACTAAAGGTGTTGACATGAATGAGCGGGAGAAAATATAGGTTTTTCTCAATTTAAAATATTTATAGATTTTTGAGGAACGTAAAATACCCAAAATCTTCATAATAATTACATTGCAATAAAGAACAGCTGATTATGATGTTCAAATATTTCAGCTGAGAAAGGCTGTACAAATAATATATTAAAAACAGCAGAGTACAAATAATTTACCAGTATCAAAAGTTATTTAAAAAATATGAACTTGGTTCAGTTAATTGAATAGATCTTTTAGTAATAGCTATGTTGACAAGTGTATTAAATTAGAAATAATCACTGGTTCTGGAAAAGAAAACATATTTTTACTAAGAATTAAATTATTATCAACACGTCCTAAGATGACATTTCAAATGAAAAGGAACCAAATTCCATCAGAGCTTGCATTTTACATAAGTATAAATAAAATTCAGGGTCAAATATTCTTTAAACTAAGGCTTCATTTTTAATCAAAGCTATTTTTACACATGGTGAACTTTATATTGCACTAGGTGAAGTTATATCTCAAGATGGATTAAAGATACATATTCAAAAGAGGATTGGTTAAAAAAATCAAATTGAAAACACATTTACAAAAAATATGGTTTATAAAGAAATTTTGCTATGAAAACGTAAATTATATTACATTTAATTAGTAATAAAAATTAAAATTACGTTACAAACGTAAGAAAGTTGTTTCAATAAGAAAAGGGGCATTTACCCCTACAAGCCTCTTGTTAATTATATATATATATATATATATATATATATATATATATATATATATATATATCGCAATATGTATTCTTGTGTATTAATAAAGAACAAAAGTCAAAATAAAATACAAGAATTATAATTGAATTTACAATTCAAAGCTTTTCGTTGGCTAACAGTACCAAAATCATCAGGAATATTAAACCTAAAATTCAATTATAATTCTTGTATTTGTATTTCGACTGATGTTCTTTATATATATATATATATATTCAGGAGGCTGAAGAAGCCGTAAGACGGAAACGTCTTAACTTTTAGTTAACAAATGTCTGGTCGCAAGTAATAACAAAAGTGTAGTTTCTAATTTACAACCAGCTCGTCATGAACAGCAACAAGATTTCGATATATATATACATATATATATATATATATATATATATATATATATATGTGTGTGTGTGTGTGTGTTCTTGTGTGTGTGTGTGTGTGTGTGTGTATGTGTGTGTGTGTGTGTGTGTGTGTGTGTGTGTGTGTGTGTGTGTGTGTGTGTGTGTGTTCTTGTGTGTGTGTGTGTGTGTGTGTGTGTGTGTGTGTGTGTGTATATGTGTGTGTGTGTGTGTGTGTGTGTGTGTGTGTGTGTGTGTGTGTGTGTGTGTGTGTGTGTGTGTGTGTGTGTGTGTGTGTGTGTGTGTGTGTGTGTGTGTGTGTGTGTGTGTGTGTGTGAGTGTGTGGGTGTGTGTATGTGTGTGTGTGTATGTGTGTGTGTGTGTGTGTGTGTGTGTGTGTGTGTGTGTGTGTGTGTGTGTGTGTGTGTGTGTGTGTGTGTGTGTGTGTGTGTGTGTGTGTGTGTGAGTGTGTGGGTGTGTGTATGTGTATGTGAGTAAAAGAGAGAGAGAGACTATATATGTGAATTTCTTTATATAATTTCACATCATATATTGCAAACTACATAATTTTTTTTTAATGTGAGTTTAAAGGTCGTTTAAGGATATTTTTTAAAGAATAATCCAATATTACCGGATGAAAAGTGTTTTTATTAAACAGAATGCGTTATTTTGGGTTTTACGGGAAAATACTGCAGAACGCCTCGACGCGACGGCTGCAGGACAATGTTTCTACTTTTCAAGGTACTAACCATAAAACATATTTCCCAGCCTATAACTTATACCAGTTTGTTAACCGTTTGGTCTCGCTTTATGGAGGAAGCTGGAATTGCGAAGATATTTTTCGCAGTCAGTCGATATCGAGAACGTTTACGTAAGGTTTTACTACTCACATTCGTAAAAGTAACACGTCCCAGATGTTTCTCCGTTTATTGAGACTTCCGTTTTATTAATAGTAAAAGATTAAACTATATTGCAATACAACATATAAAGCCTATATTATGTTCAATGACACATCGCGTTAGATATCACATGAAATTATTAGCAAAATAAACTCATAATTAATGGTAGAGTAACTGAGTGAAAACAATTATTTGACTTCCAAACAATCCTTTCATTTACGAAGCCAACCCACAATTGCTTGTTATTGATATACGATTGCTTCGACTAGCGTCACCAAGTACGATATTTCTTTTACTCCGTTACTCTATATTTACCTATGATTATATTTGCTAATTAAACTATGTGATATCTAAATCAGTGAAATTAAAATGATTACAACAATCAACGCAAGTAAAGTGAAAAATAGAATGTAAAATAGAAGAACATTTTACACAAACAAATAGAGCTATGTATATTCTTAAATATATATAAAACAAATTATTTAAAGAGGTGTTTCGTTATAGAAATATTTTCAGCCTTTTTATTATTTTATGAGTACGTATTTAAATAGTGTGTGTGTGTGTGTGTGAGAGAGAGAGAGAAAGAGAGAGAGAGAGAGAGAGAGAGAGAGAGAGAGAGAGAGATTGTATTATCTTGTCATCATGTTTAAGTAATCTCTAAATATATTTAGGGTGTTTGTGTTTTATTTTTACTAACCAGGAATTTCTTTAACGGAAAAATTGTTCAATTTAGCAGTGAAAGCTTTGAGTTTTCTGAAATTTAAATACTGTCCATAAATCCTGTAGGACTACTGAGAATTATACCGTATATCGACGTATTTTCACGACAAACCGAATATGATATTATTCTAAAGATCGGGAAAAATCAAACTTAAACCTCCGGTTACTTCAATTAATTACTGCATCAACGACATCTTTAATAGCTACCACTACCGATTGAGAAAAGGCGGTCAAATGTTACACTCTATTAAACATTCACGTAACGTGTATCTTACTCCTCTGACATCCCAAGAACAAACAATTGGGGCATCGAGATTGCTGTAATCTGTAAAGGAAAATCACAGATCGAGCAAATACAGCTATGTGAGATTATCTGTGACTTTTAAAAATCTCTTCAAACATTCCTAAGTTTATGAAGATCTGTTTTATATTAACATATTATTCTGAGTACACAGCTGTAGCCCTAAAGGTTTTCTAAAGAACACATATTTATGCCTATTTACTATAATCCTTTGCAAAGGAAAAGCCATTTATTAATGTCTCTAACCTTTCCTTCAGATTCATAATAGTTTATGTAAACCTGTTTTTGTATCAGTGTATGATAATATCATATTCTGGATACATAGATATATGCGTAATGGCTTCCACCAAAATATTTGATGAACATTTAGCATACAACTTTAGCACAATCGTATCGTTAACAAGTATACAAATGCAGGGTGAATATACACTGCCCGTGTATTTTTTGTATTTTGAGATGGTATTTATGGCTTTTTACTGTCATCCATTCCCGGATAAATCCATTTATTATAATGCAGTGAAATATTCCTTTACGCTTATGCATTCAGAAAACTGCTGACACCAGTTCATAAATAACAAAGTACGATAAAAAGTCCAAGAAATGCTTCCCAACAACAATATAAACAACTTAAAACCAACACAAAAACTCTATAATAGAAACATGCGGAAACGTTTTAACACTGCTGATTGTATGGAGTTTGTAATTATAAATAGTTTATTGTGAATTTGTTCGTAAAGTTTAAAGCGATCTCGAGTATTTCAAACGATGAACAAGAATTGCGAAGTAGTTAGCCTTATGTAAGGAAATAGGCCTTCTGATTGTCAATATGAGGAGAAACATTGTATCACTAGTACAGGGTTACGTTTCTGAGAGAAAACCTGTTCTCAAATGGGTCTACTTGTTACATGGCTTAGAGGAAAGACAAGAAAGGGTAGGTTCAAACAGCGGGGTTTAGGAAAGGACTTATCCCCTGCTAAAACTACGGCAATGTGTGAGCAAACTAGAACTACTCTCTTCCGAGTGAAGGAAATGTCTACCGTAAACCTCCAGTATAATAAAAAAAGACGTAATATAACATTCAACCTTTTCGAAAACTCTACATGAATTGAAATCTACCGAAAATGTCTATTGTTCAAGCAACACATAAGTACAGAGTGTTCCAAAACGAATGCAGAGATTTATGAACGAGCGTTACTGAAAAACTGTTCGGGGTAACTAAATGATTTAAATATCAAACTGAAGAGAAAATACCAATGTTTCTCCATACATTTTTATGTCGTTCAATGTTTTCGATTTGAAAGAACAAAAATTGTTCTCACATATCAAGATAAATTACGTTGTAGCCCCCCTTATTTTGCAAATGTTAGTAGTGCGATTTAATTTATTTAAGAAACTTTAATTAATTTTAGCATAAATAAATGAAACCTCTACACCACAAATGACTTTTTTTCTTTTAATTAAAACCTTAAGTACATTTTGATTGCATAGCAATTATCCTCAGAGGTAATTTAAAATAAAAATACTTTATTGTATATTTTTATTGATGGATTGAGGATGATTGGTATGTAATCGAAATGTACATAAGGTTTTAAATAAAAGAAAAAGGTCATTTGTGGTATAGAGATTACATTTATTTATGTTGAACATTACACTACAGTTGTTTTATACAATTTTAATTACCTTCTTTATATTTGCAGAGACTCGTCGCGCCGGGTCAATTGTTTGTCTTAACAAGTGTACCTTACGATTAAGTCGGGCAAACAGGCTGTCTGTTTAAACGCTCTAATAAAGACAGGTTACATTAAAATTCTCGTTTGTGTTTACAAAAAAAAATTTAATTTTGAAAAAATTAAAACAATCAAAGTATTACACTTTAATACAATTTGTTTTTTACCCGTACAAGTTTAGCTTCATAATTTAAAATAAAAACGTTTACATCCTTTAAAAATATTTTGAGAGACAGCTAAAATAATGCACGCTGGTATCCTATATTTACTGATTTTATTTAACTGAAAAATATCAAAAAGTTAAATTTAAAAACACAACTTGGCAATCACTAAAATTTACGTGGCTTTGTAAGGACATAATATATTAATTTACATGGGCTCACTTTTATAACAAATTTAAATTTTGAAAATAATAAACTAAACGTAAAAAAGCCACTAATTAAACATTTCCCCGTTGTTAATAACTTTTGACAATTATATTACTAAAACTCAAAAACAAATTTTACCAACTGCAAGCCCATGGATTCTCCCTCTATCATGTGCCCTGCGAGAATGCGACGAAATACTTTTACCCACGGTAACCTAGCACAAGATTCAAAATATCCCCACCCTTGTATATTCAGAAACACATTTAATTGATGTATTTTTAACATGGCGTCATTTTGATTAGCGTAATCATAAAGCATTTTTATAAACAAAAATTTCTTTTAAACAAGGTCAATTATATATCAGTTAAACAACAAATATTTATGCACCATACGGCATTGTAACAAAACATTATACAGCATGTTACAATGTGAATTATTGTTTTCTCGACGAAAAACAAAAGGCCTATCACTTGGTCTTAAAATAAACCTTACAACACTAACTTTTTTAGAAGTAAACATGTTCTTCCGTGATGTTGGGTAATCTGAACTCCACTTCCGACAGTTTT
>JBAIZL010000002.1:12095367-12100367 GCA_036971475.1 Prosapia bicincta
TTAGATTTACAAATATAAGCAAGTAATGTAAATACATTTTTAAATTAGTTGCTACTGTCGACAATGAACAAAACTTATTTGTTACTTTTTATTTTATCATTAGAGTTAATATAAATATTTATATACATATGTCACAATCACAATATAACGTGGTAAAATAAATAGCGATATTAATTATAAAGATTAATTAACTAAATTTATTTATGTATTAATTATATTAATAAACTGTATTAACATCAAGTGTCATTCACTGCAAGTTTTAAAAATTGTATTTGAATTTTATTTGAAGAATAAATAGAAAGTATTTCATCAATTACTAAAATTTTGAACAGGTTTTATACAGTATGCGCCAAAATAAACAGTACCGAAACAGTTGTAAGATTTTACTTGATTGCATTCTATTTTATTTACCTAGTTAGAAAAACATGTACAAGTAAATCGGTTAGACTCGAGTATAAACATATTCTATACGGCCTCCGTTCAATTTGAGCGAACACTCGTACCGTTCGTGAATGTTTTGCATCATTTTGGTGAAGAGGAGGTTGTTTCATGCTCGATATACACAAGGTTATTTTTTCCTGTAGTTGGTCGATGATAGGGGTTGGGCCATTAAAGAAAATCTTCTCTTCACTCCAATCTTCTCCAGACGATGGTGACAGGCGGTGTAAGATTAGAGAGTGGGCTCGGTAAGGATAGTTTGTTCTAAGGGGGAAAAGGTGGTTGCCAAAAGTTTCTTGAAGGAAAGCAATGTTGTCTACGGCAGTGTGGCTGGTAGGTCCAACTTTATGGGACCAAAAGACAGGTTTCGGTCTCCTATAAAACGACCAAGAATCGCCCTATATCTGAAAGAGTTGCACGGCAGCTGATTCAGTACTGTTTATCTTGGCTCATGGGATAGGGAGAGTGAACTAATAGGAGAATTGAAAAATCAAGAATATATATATATATATATATATATATATATATATATATATAATTTAAATACAAGAATTATTTGGTAAATAATTTTTAACTACGTTTTGAGGATATTCAAAATATTTATAAATATTTCTAATATTTCAATATTCTTGGTCAAATATATATATATATATATATATATATATATATATATATATATATATATATATATATATATATATAATTCAGAGTTCCGATTATTCGAGGAGCCGTTACATTCTAGACTATTTCTATTGAAGCCTATTTTATCCGTTTGAAAGAAAATGACGAATCGGACTTCCGAAACATGTTTATAGCCATACAGTATGCGAAGACAACGAGTCAGGTTTCCAAGAAATGCTCGTTTCAGTACTGTATGCAAAGGAAATGAGTCGGGCGTTCAAGAAATGTTAATAGCAATACGGTATGCAAAAAAGTGAGTCGGGCTTCAAATAAATGTTTATATCAATACTGTATGCAAAGGAATAGAGTCGGGCTTCCAAGACATGATTATATCAATACTGTATGCAAAGGAATAGAGTCGGACTTCCAAGACATGTTTATATCAATACTGTATGCAAAGGAATAGAGTCGGACTTCCAAGACATGTTTATATCAATACTGTATGCAAAGGAATAGAGTCGGACTTCCAAGACATGTTTATATCAATACTGTATGCAAAGGAATAGAGTCGGACTTCCAAGACATGTTTATATCAATACTGTATGCAAAGGAATAGAGTCGGACTTCCAAGACATGTTTATATCAATACTGTATGCAAAGGAATAGAGTCGGACTTCCAAGACATGTTTATATCAATACTGTATGCAAAGGAATAGAGTCGGGCTTCCAAGACATGATTAAATCAATACTGTATGCAAAGGAATAGAGTCGGACTTCCAAGACATGTTTATATCAATACTGTATGCAAAGGAATAGAGTCGGACTTCCAAGACATGTTTATATCAATACTGTATGCAAAGGAATAGAGTCGGACTTCCAAGACATGTTTATATCAATACTGTATGCAAAGGAATAGAGTCGGACTTCCAAGACATGTTTATATCAATACTGTATGCAAAGGAATAGAGTCGGGCTTCCAAGACATGATTAAATCAATACTGTATGCAAAGGAATAGAGTCGGGCTTCCAAGACATATTTATATCAATACTGTATGCAAAGGAATAGAGTCGGGCTTCTAAGACATGTTTATATCAATACTGTATGCAAAGGAATAGAGTCGGGCTTCCAAGACATGATTATATAAATACTGTATGCAAAGGAATAGAGTCGGACTTCCAAGACATGTTTATATCAATACTGTATGCAAAGGAATAGAGTCGGGCTTCCAAAACATGATTATATCAATAATGTATGCAAAGGAATAGAGTCGGGCTTCCAAGACATGATTATATCAATACTGTATGCAAAGGAATAGAGTCGGACTTCCAAGACATGTTTATATCAATACTGTATGCAAAGGAATAGAGTCGGACTTCCAAGACATGTTTATATCAATACTGTATGCAAAGGAATAGAGTCGGACTTCCAAGACATGATTATATCAATACTGTATGCAAAGGAATAGAGTCGGGCTTCCAAGACATGATTATATCAATACTATATGCAAAGGAATAGAGTCGGACTTCCAAGACATGTTTATATCAATACTGTATGCAAAGGAATAGAGTCGGACTTCCAAGACATGTTTATATCAATACTGTATGCAAAGGAATAGAGTCGCACTTCCAAGACATGTTTATATCAATACTGTATGCAAAGGAATAGAGTCGGACTTCCAAGACATGTTTATATCAATACTGTATGCAAAGGAAAAGATTGGGGCTTCTATGGAATGTTATTAGCAATACGGTATGCAAAAAAGTGAGTCGGGCTTCGAATAAATGTTTACATCAATACTGTATGCAAAGAAAAACAGTCAGTCTTACGAAGAGTCATCATATGAATACGGTATGCAAAGATGTTATTATCAATACTGTATTCAAAGGAAGGAGTCGGGCTTCCAATAAATGCCTAAATCAATACTGTATGAAAGGAAAAGAGTTGGATTTCAAAAACATGTTTATATCAATAGAGTATGCAAACAAAGAGTCAGACTTACAAGCAATGTTTACATCAATACTATATACAAAGGGATAGAGTCAGGCTTCCAAGAAATGTTCATATCAATACGAAATGTAAAGGAAATGTATCGAACTTCCAAGAAATGTGTATATCAATACGGTATGCATTGGAAATGGTTCAGGTCTTCAAGAAATGTTTACGTCAACATTGTATGCAAAAAAAGAGCCAGGCTTCCATGAAATGTTCATATCAATACGGTATGCATAGGAAATGAGGCGGATTCCAAGAAATGGTTAAATAAATACTGAATGCAAAGGAAAAGAATCAGGCTTCCGAGATATGGTAATATCAATAATGTATGCAAAGAAAACGAGTCGGGCTTCCAAAAATTTTTATATCAACACAGTATGCATAGTAAAAACTATAGGCGTCTAAGAAATGCTCATATCAATACTGTATGCAGAGAAAATGAGTCGAGTTTGTAAGAAATGTTTCTAAATATATGGTATGCAAAGGAAATGAGCCCGGCTTCCAACATTTGTTAGGTATAGTCCTGAGAAGATTTTTGGCGACATAATATTTTCCAACATGTAATATTTAAAGTGATGAAATAGAACAAATATTACTTCCTATCTTAAGACATTTCATTGAATTCATTCCAAATTTCGGTTGCTAAGCAACACTCAACAATCAAAATTTATTTTTAAAAACATTTTAAACAATATAAAAAAAAATGTATATCCGAATGATCTTCAATAATTAACATTTAATTAAGAACTTTTATTGTCACACTTTTCTCGATCGACTATTATAGGTTCATCTATTATTATGTTAGTAAGATACCAAATTAAGTTTAGCTAATTCTAACACAACATTCAATGCTTTTTAGGCAATACGAAGTTCGCTGGGTCAGCCGGTTTATAATACAAACGTATAATCTCTACACAGAAACTCCATTGAGTGTTTAGATAAAAAAGTCATACGGGGCTGTAAAAAATTAATGCACTACTTTGGCTGGTGAATTAAAAGTCACATATAGCCCCAAAGTGCAGTTTCTTGTCCAATCTGTGATTTTACTTTATCGATTGCAGCTATCTCAATGTCCCAATTGTTTGTTCTAGGGATGTCAATGGATTAACGTACATGCTACGTGCATGCTTGATAGAGTGTGGCATTTGACCTTGTTGTTCAAGGTGTAATGCAAATGGAAAATGTTAAAGATGTTCTTGAGGGCAGTAATTTAATTTAATAATTTTAGACAGTTGTAACAACAGGCTTAAAAATCATTGTTAATAAACCAAATTTAATTGGATGTTGTATATAATTAATTACAAATTATTCTTGAACATTTTCAAAAAATTGTATAATAATAACAGCTCTTTCAATGACACATGGCGTAGGAGAGACCAGCTGATTTCTTGGTCAATACGGCATTAAAAAAGTAACAGGGTTAAAGACAAGCTCCAAACCTCCTTTTTTTAAATTTGATGTTGAGAGTGTAGAATGGGGGATTTGGTGAAAACGCACGCATTAAGTTTTTGCCACTACTGACACAAAAACTTTTCGAATTGCCACGTTAAAAACATTTTTAATTATTAAATATCAAAATAATCCATATACACACCTTAATTATATTACATTTAAGTTATTTAAGAGTGTTGCGTAACACACGCGCGCGCGCACAAACACGCACACACACACACACACACAAACACACAGACAAACACACACACACACACACACACACACACACACAAACACACACACACACACACACATATATATATATGAATGTTTGGGTGGGTCTGTTTTTGATCTTTGTGTTAGAACACGAACCTATTTTATGTTTAAACATAAATATCATGGTCTATTTGTTGCTTAAAGTAAAGTAAAGGGTTTCTAAAATCTTGCAGTGACGTTTTCTGTGTTTGGGATTCGTTAATTTCTTGAAGTGTGTAACCACTAGTTTATTCACAAC
>JBAIZL010000002.1:12105367-12142867 GCA_036971475.1 Prosapia bicincta
CTGTTGTTTTCTTGATATTGTACACAGAAAATGTATTTTCTATTCGTATTTTTTACAAATGTTACATGAATAGAACCTTTTAACCACAAATATACTTCTTTATTAAATTCTTATGTACATTTTGCAAAGCAATCACTTTCAAATGAATTTTTTAAAAAATCTTTTATAACAAGAAATAATTGCTTTGCAACAAAAATTTAAGTATTATTTAATTATAAAGATTTATTAGTGGCGTATTTAAATAAATATAACGCTACAATTGGCTCAAGCTGTAAAGTATTGTTAAGTATATAATTCAATAAAACGTAAGTATTAGAATGTAATTAAACCT
Organism: Prosapia bicincta; assembly: GCA_036971475.1. Lineage (NCBI taxonomy): Eukaryota > Metazoa > Arthropoda > Insecta > Hemiptera > Cercopidae > Prosapia > Prosapia bicincta. Next base: position 12,105,699 of record JBAIZL010000002.1, read on the forward strand.
CCGTGCGCTTAAAGGCTCTGCAAAGGTGGGAACTAATGACTTGCAATGAACAGAAGCTACCTGTTCCTGCAAGCCCTGCACATTAAGACTTCACGCGCAACCCGACACCTTCTCTCCAGTCTGAACCGATTATCGACTCGCCCTCTCTAATGCCTTCCTTTGCAAGGATAGCCTAATCGATTCAGCACCCATTTGCGCTAATCTTCCTTTCGTGTCTACCTTGGATTACTAAAACCCTTTAACCGATAAGAAATATATCTATTATTTGGTTTTACGATGGTAAAAATATTCCAATGGTATTTATGTTGCTTTAGAAAGTGTCACGGCTAAACAGGTGGAGGCAGGAAATCCCGGAAGGATTATCCAAGTACACCCCAGCATCCCCCCTTACACTCACTACCACTAATCAGTTCTCATTTTATTTCTCACTGTTTGCGTTACAGTAGAAAAAAGTACGATGTTTCCTATATTGAGAGAGTAATAACGTAACTTAACTTGACCTAATCTAACATAACATAACTTAACCTAAAAATTATTCCAATAATGTTTTCATGTTTTTGATCTGTGTTCCCCTCGGACCAAGTTCGTCTGACCCCTCCGCGATTTGGACCAGTATGACCTCCCTACTTGGGAGGTTAACACAGATTGAAAGAATTCGACTATCATACAATTTTGTGTATTAAAAATAAACTTTATACAAAATATTCAAGTAACTATTATTATATAAGACAGGACATTGTTAATGTATACAGGAGGAGGAGCTGAGGAACTCTGGTGACCCCAAGTTCTCGCACTTGTTGGACGAGCTGCACGTAGAGGTAACCGCATTCGCGCCGCCCGCCGAGGCGCACGCTCGTATCGCCTACGCTCTGGCCGAAGTCAGGCGATTCCTGGTCCCGGTAAGAACAGTTTTACACTATTCTCTTATTCAGAGCTAGTATTTTTTGTAAACTCGTCCTTTTGCGATACTTTTCATGTTGTTCATTTGTTGCTGCACTCTTATTCTGAAGTCTTGTGTCTGTATGTATTTCAGGATTACAATGACGAAATACGCCAGGAGCAGTTGTGGGAGATGCAGATAATAAACTCGGGCAAGACGGAAACGTCGAGCGACACTAGTGAGTGCGTCGCAGCCAGCCCTGAGTCCTCGCAGGAGAGTCTGTCCGCCGAGGAGCCCCCGGCCGCCTCCCCGGAGCTGAGGCCAGCGATCACAACCAGTGAGTAGCTTACGTTTCCCGTATGTGCTTAGACTAAATGTCTTATAGACACGCATTCTGAAATTAGCGTGGCGTGACGCCATGTGGGACACACGAGTCCAAATACAACCTACTCCAAATCGAATATATTCAGTTGATTGGACAAAGAATGGGACACATTCATCAAAATTCTTCATATATTATAGTACATTTTTCTGCCTTTCCTTAGAATAAAATAGTCCTTTGTTGAAGCGTTTCGGAATTACTCCATTTTCAAAACTTAAATAGTAATGTTTTCCCAAATCTTGAGTCCATCGTAATATACTGTTAGCCCCTACTGCCACAACTTGCAGATCTCGCTTTCCTATAGTTGAAAATTTAATTTTTTTTTAAACAATAACCGTCTGTGTATTTACTTGTACGTTTGTTACATTTTATTCTTTAAGTTTCATTTGTAAATTTCCCAACTTTCTACAATATTCAAATGTCTTCCTTTATTATCTTAATGTAAAATGTTTATTGTATTTTTTATTTCTTGAAGTGTATTGCCCTCTTCTTGAAACAAATATGTATCATAATTCTAATCACTTTTATCATGTTTAAATGACCTTCTATATGAATGCTGTATAGGAATAACGTATAAATGACTCGGTTATAAAGTAGCAATTAGTGAAAGAATGAGCGTATTTTGTTAATAATAACATACAAAATGTAGTGTATATAGTTGCAATTTCAGCAACACACTTACTTCGAGTTCTTCTTAAGGTTTTTAGCTTCGCCCTTTTGTTACAGCAACAGCAGGAGCGGTGACTACGACCGGTGCCAGGAAGAGGCCATTGTTGCAAGGCGGAGGTACCAGGGTGTCGATGTCACCCACCAAGAGGACAGTGCTGTCTATACTGGCAAGGGCGCGCGCCGCCCAGGCTAAGGAGATCCTGGCCGCTCCTTACCAACCGCTTGCTCATATCACCAACGGGTAAGCAAATTTGATAACCCGGTACTGACAGTACAAGGCCTAATAACCGCATAGTAAATATCCTTAAACGTAAATTCATATATTCTTTAAATGTTAATTTTATTTTGCAGGATTTGAATTTGTGAGGTTTTTCTGAAAATTATGTGCAGAGTTCAGACTAATTCAGATAGCTAAAAAATGGCGATAATTTGAAGGTTATTATTGTACACCCATTATTAAATTTTACTAAAATACGCTCTGTTACCGAATATTAGTGTCACTAATACATTTGTATCCACTGCTGCTATGAACAATCTTGTAGCTGTACAAAAACCACCCTGATACATAGCTTCTCATACTACCGTTTTTAATATGATAAGCATGTTGCACTCATCAGTGACTAATAACTGTTCCTGATTAGGTCGATACCATGTGCTTACTGAAATGTTTCTGTCATGAGAGGTTATGTGCCAGTTAATATTTAGTATTACACGCTGAGTTCTGCCAACATAATAAAACATAATATTAGTTGCTTTAGGAAACTAACGTTTTTGACTCTTCCAACCATGATGACTTTAGGAAACCATGAAAAATCTCTCTGAAACTGGAGGAATCCCATTCGTGCCCCATAAACTTGTTAGTAAATACCCCATAACGTGCTCAAAGTAATCAAGCCTCATCCGTTTCATAATATACGATTACTCGTCCCCTTATTAAACACTTCAAGTAAACAGCTGTTAAGTAGATTATGTCTCTAAGGTATTTAATAAATATTCTTTAAAGCCACATGTTGAAAATTTCCAATCTGTTTACTGCACCTTTCGTAGCGGCCAAGTGCCTTAGCCGTACAACACTACTGCGAACATGTAGCACTTCAGCAGTCTTACTTAGTTGCTATTTTATATCGTGACCCGTGAACATTTCCTAATTTGTATAAAACCCGATCTATAAGCCAGTATAGTTTTAGACCACTGAAGGACTTGGGCCTCGCAAGTACTTGTTTGCATGAACTCTCCCCTAAGCCGACCCAATGTTTATAAATTGCTCATGTGGTCTGCGATACAGTGTTACCATACTTTTCCCCTTCAATAATATTATCTAATTCCCCCCCCCTTTGCTGGACTACTTGCCCTAATTGCACTTGCAAACATTGCTATAATGTCAGCGATTCTGGTATTTTGCCCCTTAATCAAAGTTCCTGTAAAAGCTATCAAAATATCTCAACTGTACATACGTTAAACTTAAGAGAGGAGAAAGTCTTCAGAAATTTCGCCGATATAGACGAAATTTATTTAAAACACGGAGTTCTTTCTCGTCGATTTCTATTATTTTTGGTATCTGCCTCTATGAAACGCATATTGGAAATGTACAAAGCACACATGAACCCAGTTACAGTTAGACAAGGAATTTACAAACTGTTTCTTCTTTCTTCTATTAGTCTATTAGGCAAGTAAAAAGTATAAGATTTAATTATCAATATAAATCTCCAGTAATGTTAACTTGGAGTTTTTACTTCAACTTAAAAAGGTTTTAAACTTGATTAAGGATAATATTTTGAAGACATTTGTTAAACTTTGTCGCCCCATATGTCTTAAAATTTGTATAACAATAACTAAACAAACTTTTAACAAACGAAGCATACAAAACAATAGAAAGCACGGTGCGTAGTCATAACTAATAAACAAACATATAAACCCTTGCTACAAGTATCTACACAACCTTTATGTACGTTTCGCTAGGCCAGTAAGCATCATCAGAAGGTTGTAAAGCTATTTGTATATTTGTTACAAGATCCTATAGTGTATATGTAACCTTCTGATTGCTAACTTTACATAAAGGTTGTGCAAATATTATTTGTAACATGATTGAATGATTGCTTATTAATTAAAATCACGCTATAATTATGTTCTCTATCGTTTTTTCCATACTCAGTTTGTAAACAATTTATTTAATTGTTAATATATAAATTTAAAGAAACATTGAAGGAAAGGTTAACAAAAGTTGTTTACAAAAGATTTTCCAATATAAGGTTTAAAATGTTTTTAAGTTGGCGTAATGACACAGAGATAACCTTCTTGCAAATTTATATTTTACACAAATTCATAAAGGTTGGGTGAATATTTGAAGCAAGGGTTTATAACTGTTTAATAATAGAACGTAGTATAATTGTAGATTTTCTATTTATTTTTTTACTGCCACCTTGTTGCATTTCTACCATTGACGACGTGAGTTTATCGTTCGGATTATTCAGCGGGCATCCCAAAATAACCACCTGTAGGAGTTCCAAACCCTGGCGAGCCTTTATCACAAATCTAGCGAACACTTTACACAGACCCTTGTTCATCGAGAAGTTTTCATGTTTACAGTAAACTTGTAAAGCTATAAAGGTAAAGCCGAAACTTTGTCGTTCATATTGTGTAAAGTTTCTTTTTACATCATCAGGGAATTATTAAACAAATATTTATGAACTCGTCCATCTTAATGTACACGACGACGAGCCTTAACAGTTTTTTTAAGCAAACTAACGACTGACTAAACTTTTAACTTATGTAAACCTAAATCCCCTGTAACACTGATAAGGGATGTTGGAATAGTGTTTCCAAAACGTACTTAAATAAAGCGTTCAGAAAATACGTTCAGAAATCTTTTTAAATTTCACCGATCGGCACGGATAATAACAACCACGAGTAAACAGGTATCTCTAACGTCTAATTATAACCATAGAATATAATAAACGTTAACAAATCGAACAATATATTTTTCAAGGTAACAAGGCTAAAACAATCTGTTCCTTATCGAATTAATTAAATTTAATTATAATATTGTTTTTTTTAAATTCCTTGCGTTACTTCACACTCTCTCTATATATATTTATATATCTTTTACAAACTTTCAATTCTTATTAAAATTTTTTTATCTATCTTATCAAGTTCAAATACATTTTTGTTTAACTTATAGTGGATTAGTATTGATGTTGATAGATTAATACAAGTTAACAAATCGAACAATATATTTTCTCAAAGTAACAAGGCTAAAACAATCTGTTCCTTTTCGAATTAATTAAATTTAATTATAATATTGTTTTTTTTAATTCCTTGTATTACTTCACACTCTCCCTATATATATATATATATATATATATATATATATATATATATATATATATATATATATAGATATATATTTATCTTTAACAAATTTTCAATTCTTATTAAAACTTTTTTTATTTATCTTATCAAGTTCAAACACATTTTTGTTTAACTTATAGTGGATTACTGTTGATGTTGATAGATCTGTTTCCAAATAAAAATAATTATTAAATTTAATGGCTTTACTTTAATTTTATATAACAGAAAACCTTTCACAAAAGGGACGAGATATGCAATATAGACACTCCGTTCTATTAGGTCAATTAATTGATGACAACGTATAAAAACAGCAGAATTTATGTTATAGCTTATGTGGTAGAAAAGTTGTTAGACCGCATAGGTAATGTTACTTTATTTATGTTACTAGCAATTACTTTTTAAAAAAATCAGCTAAAACAAAATCTGTTTTTGTTGTCCTAAATAGGAATTTAACTTACATATTACAGGCTACAGGTTTCATGTTTAACATTATCATATATTGCCTACTCAACGCCGTAATTAAACTGTTTGAGTATGCATTGTTCACATACCTATCCACCCATGTTTACTAGTGTTTTATATAAATAATCATTTTCTGATTGTGAATCTTTACAGCAAATATGTTAAAAATAGTCCCATATTTGTTTACATTACATATTATATGTAACTTTAAATGCATACCCTATGAAAACATAAAACATTACATTTTACACGTAGCTTTTGATAGGAACAAATTTAGTCACAGTTATTATTAACAAAAAGTTGACTAACTTTATTAAACCATCACTGATAATAGATTAATAAATACAGACCTGCAGAAAAATTGAATCGTATTATTTTTAAAACACTTTTAAATTATAATTTAATTTTTAAAACAAACTTTTTTAAAAACGTGATTATAAAGACTTTTTTTTAAAATCTCTTTCAGTACTGTACAGCTAGACAATATAATTGATATGCATAGCAATAACCCAAACCCTCTTATTGCTTATGCAGTGCTCGTGAGAATTGCGTTCGCGGTTCCTCCAACATGCTTTCCCGCCCTTGCTCATGATCCTTGGTACCAGAAGAAAAGTAATTTGTATCTCGTACAAACAAGCCCCTCCATCGCAGCATTTGCCCTTAATTAATTTAGAGTCTCTAATAACTCTCTTGGAAATTTTAGATTGTACTACCCTTAACAGAGTTTTCTACAACATATTTTTAATTCCTATAAAATTAAAACTATCAATATTTGAAAACGTTTCGAATACAATGCAACACAAACAAAACTAGGCAAATATATCATGAGGTTTCCTATAATTTTTCAAATGAATTCATCATATTAGGGCCTATAGTTTTGCTATAGTTTCCTAAACATTAAGAAACATGATTTCTTGGTTTTTAAAATAAATATGCTCTTTGGATGAAAAAATTGGAAAAATCTTCGAGTTTATGTCACACTATTATCTCTCCAATACATCTATGCGGAAGTATTTATGTGCCAGCTTATATTACGTGATAATATATGGTTTCATACAATTTCATGTTATAGATTATGATGTGGAACAGGTGTTTTAACTCATTGCTTATGTTACTTTATTTATTGTGTTATTATTCAATGCTTTTACTAGTTAGTTAATAAATACATTAATTTACATCTCCATAAATTTTATTACAATTAATTAAATACAACAATATTGAATTATAATTTTTTTTTATTTTTTTAATTAAAACTTCCTTAGGTGCATCCCATATTTTTTTAAAGTATATTTCAATATAATTCGTTGAATAAACCTTTTACTAATTACATTTTTCAATATCTAATTTCAATTTATAATAATTAAAATCTTGTATACTAACTGCATTTACTATATTCTATTAAATCCTCTATTAAAAACCTTTTGCAAATGAACTATTCACATCTATCGGCCAGTGCACTGCCTGCCACACAAAAACAGTCAAACACACATACGAAACACAAGTGTATACAAAACTATATTACACGTAAATAATCTGCTAAACTGTCCGGATGTAAGTTACATACAATTGCTTTGTTTCAGAAGAACAATCACCACAATTCCGGGAGTCAGAGAGGAGTCCATCCTTACTGGAGCCAATCTCATTCTCAACTAGGATGTAGGGTGGCCAATCTACCCTTATTTAGACAATATGATGCTAACGGTCACAGAGTATCCAGCTCCGACCTGGATCCAACTGAAGTTATTTCAACCAGCGCAGAAAGAATTGAAACCTTTGTCGATAACCGTCTCCGTGTAAACAAGCTCACGTGAAATTTATTGTGTACAAAAAATCCCTAGATATTTAAAATCGAATTTTTCCAGGAATTATGGTTTGATATGATTAAATCAAATGTTGAAAGGTCAAATTAATTTTTATACAGCTTAGAAAATAACCTGATATTTTTTTTCTAATGCCGAAAATCATTGTTTGCAAAGTACTAACTTCAAAAGTACTAACTCTATTATACTCGTAAATTATTATATTAGAAGATTGTATAACGAATTTTTGTCACCATTTCAACCTGATCATAGTACCTTTAATCATAAATATGATTTTTGATTAAAATAAAATCTTATTAATAATTATATTGAAGAGAAAGATCTACTGTATTGCTTTCTCTGAAAAGAACATTTTTCGAAAAAAGTCAGATATATTTTAAAAAATAATTTCAATATGACCTAACTGAAAACTGTACACCTACTGGACTCTAGTTCATATGCAACCGATTTAATTCGTAAAGTAATATTGCTAGAGTGAAATATAAGGATTTTTATAGAGTAAAGTTTACAAATGTCTATACTGTATATAGTTCTGGTTGAGCCCTGGAGCAGAGACTACAAACCATAATAAGGCCTCCAAGAATAAATAGAGCTTTTTCATCAATGAGTCACCTACCGGTTATCCTTAACAGTATATGAATATATCATTTTATAAAACATAATTATGTTTCCATCAGTTACTTGAAACTTACTATAGTAGAGAATATATTATGTTTTTAAAGGAACATGGTATATCTGCTAACTAGGATATCTGCATTAGCTTTTCTTATCTAAATAAACGATTTTAAAGGATGAACTACTAATTCGTACTACATTTCAATATAAATACGTTTTCACAAAATAAAATGACTTACTCATTCAAGCAGAGATAGTCCCAGTTCGTCTTCCTCCAGCTCCTGACATCTTTGTCCGGGTTTCCTTGGGGATATTTACTATCAGCTCCAGCACACTGCTGACGAGACCTTTGTCGATGACCTTCTTAAAATGATGCCACTTTGTTTCCATGTAAATGATACGAGTGCGCTGCCTCCATGAACAGTTCCCGTACTACTTCCAACTTTAATGCCGTAATACCTGCCATTAACAAAGAGAGTGATTTTACTCAATCATTGTGTCTAGAAATAGTGATAATCATCAATTAGTTTCAGTATTACACTTAAACAAAATGATATATTGATTCTATAGTCGAGTTTGATATCATTTTCCATAACTTTCTAGTAGGTTTCAAGGGAGTAATAAAAATATATATTGTGCTTTTAAAAACAAAAATATATTGTCATTGTAAGATGACCAATAGTTGACTCATTGGTGAAACATCTAGGGATTGTTAGTTGACCAGGCTCCAGGGCTCATCCAGAACTCTACAGACTATAGACCCCGTTTTGTAGGTTTCATTCTACCGCAATCAATCTCTCTCACAGAACCAATTCAACGTAAATTTCAGTAACAATAAACAACTTGACAAATCAACCTACACCGTCGTTACCAATACTTTGTAAGACCATAAGGAAGCAAAATATCAAAATACTAATTTCTTATTCTATTTATATGAAATACATACCATTCTATGTGTTAATACTAGAAAATTCAAGGACCAAGTAGTTGTGTAAATAAAATGGACTGTGTCGTGAATGTAAAATAAAAGCATAATAAAATCTACTCTAAATATAATCCTGAAATAAAACACAGTAGCGCCTGCACGAGCTAAGTGTCGCCTTAGGGTAGACGCCCTTCCTTAGGATAGGTCTGTATCTTTACTTGCTTGTACCCTGCGTCTTTGTGACACAAGGACTTTGTTCTTTTACAATTGTGAAATTTATTTTTATCTTCTTTACGAAATTCTAACGCTGTAAAATATGGACCACTTGTATGTAAGAATACCAAACCATAGGTTATTTATTTTGTATAATGTTGAAAACTGTTTTGGGAATAATTTAACTTTAACATTTTAATTTTACAGTTGATTGCGACCAATTATAGACAGTAAATTTTGAAACAACAATTTGCTTAAAAATATTCCTATACATGTCGATTATTCAGGAGCTGTTATTTCTTAAAAATTTTAATTCAAGTTTGTTATATTGTCATTAAAATAGTAAATTTAATCACACAAAACCGCATATTTAAAAGTAACAGAACCATTTACAAAAATACACTGGAATTTAATTCTAAAAAATTATAACGTAATATCTCTAAATTTAAAGTAAAACACAAGGAGTCCACAAATGAGAATTGTCAGGTTGTATTGTAACCGTATAGCATTTGTAATGTATAATTTGGTCTTATGTACTTTTCTATGTACAAATATTGAATAACGCTAATTAGAGTTTAGCTAGGGAGAACACCAAAGGTAAGCAGTAAATAACTTTTTGGGACCAGCATGGCAAGAAAACCACTACTTACTGATATTTTTCAGCAGACCCGTTTCGTATTATGTCAATGCATTTTTCAATGCTGTGAGTCACGGACCTGGTGCGAAATGCGCCTTCTGATAAATATGGTAAGTAGTGGTTTTTTTACCAAGATGATCCCAAAAGTGTTATAAGAAAAACTTCAAGATGTACAACACAAATACTTCAAGTTTTGTATTAGTAAAAGCTTGCAGTAAAATTGGTAAATCATCACTATTAAAGACGACAGGAATTCCGAAACTATTTTGTTTGGATAATCTAGAGATAGTAGAATTTTTGTGTAGCCTTTTCGTATTTATATTACAATAATTGTATTTGTAAACTAAAGTCTTTACAATGTTCTTTTATTGTCTATAATTGGTCGTAAGCAATCAAATTACAAACGATAGACGTACCATTGTAAAGTGTAGCCTAGATCAAGTTGCCATACAGAGTGAACCACGAATATAAAGTTGTACAATTAAATAATTTAATTCTTTCACGCAGAATCTGAAATTGTAAAGTGGTGCAATTTATTACTATATAAATGCTGGAAACAATTTAACAATTCAACGTAAACGTTGACTAAAAACACTTGGAAACACGTTAAACCGTTACGTTTACTCATGTACTTTATACGGGCTTTTAGAGTAACATATACTTGTTGAAAAATAGTTTTTTTAAGTTACTGGAATATATTTTTCTAACTTCTAAACAGAATAGGTTATCCGAATAAGTATATTAAAACACAATATTTATATGGCATTGTTATTTTTACAATAATATATGTGTTTTGTTTAAACTGAAGAAAATTAGAGTCACGTTTTTTAATTGAACTCTTTACTCATTCAAGTAAACAAAATCTTCAGTCATTATTTTAACGTGATCAAAATTATACACCTATAATCTATTATATTGTTATATTATTATATATTATATTAGTTATATTATATTGTGCACCTTTTCCAACCTATGTGGTTTTTCGACTGGTTTAAATCGTTCCATTTGTTTAAATTAAATTGAAACCCGCTCAAAGAAACTAGCTTTGTTTCCACGACCTCCGAGGCTTTTCATGGCCTCCTATATTTCACTGAATTTTAATTAGTAAACACGTTTGCAATATCAGGAAAAATATATATTTCGGCCTTATCAAATCCTTCTATTAGCTCACATTCTCCTGATATAATATATTTTCAATCCTTAAAAAAATACGTTTTAACTCATCCGAAGTTCAAATCATTTTTTTCAACCTATAGTGGCTGAGAATTGATGTGATACAGTTTCTTCAAATATATATTAAATTATAAATTTGTGCGGTCCAGCTGGATTCGAACCGAGAATATTCATGTTCTAAGTCTAGCATGCCTTGGCACTGTTCCAACTTTCAAATAACTCGAAATATGTACTATCTCAAAGACGTATATGATTTTTTCCCGCCATGTGGTTAACGTCAAAACCTCCATTGTACAACCTTAAACGGTTGTCATGGTTACCACACAAAATCATAAATAGTGCACTAGGGTAAATAAAATACAATTTGTCTTTGTTAACCTCAATAGGAATGTACTAAAAACTTTTTATTATTACTTGTTTTAATATCAAATCATTAGATTCACATTAAATGTTTAAAAAAATATTAGGCATGACAGCCTAAATAGTACAGTTCTGTCCTAAATAGTTACTAAATAGTAATTGTTCTGTCGGAAAAATATTTAAAATTATTTTAATATATTACCAATGGAAACTAATGATTATTTAAAATAAATAAACGATATTTTTTAAACATAAAATTAGAAGACGAATGATTATCAAACGTTTAACAAAGTCTTTAAAATGTGTTAGAACAAATAAACGCAAAGATAGAAATAAAGTGGATTAAAGTTTTTATTTTATATTTCAATGAATAAAACTACTTAAAAGATGAGGTTTAAAAGTCAAGAAGGAAAAATGTCGGCGCCGCTTATTGTGATCACGGTTAATGTCATCATTCGGTTATTGTTATCGTTTCATTGAAAAACAAACACTGACGTATATTAATACTTTGTAATTAGGCCGCTTATTGTAATCATCTGTTCGCTTATTATTATCATTTAATTTGCCATTCAAAACCATATGCGTCAACGTATACTAGAATATACCAAGTAAAAATGTCTACAAAGCAGTGTAAACAGCACGTGCAACACACAATAACGCCCAATTCATAGAATGTTTATTTTTAGAATGACAGAAATACTTTATAACGGTTTCAGCACTTAGCACAGTTCTCAGAATGTCTCCCTTACTCTTTGTTTACGCAAACACCCTAGCCTCGCTTGAGTCGACTTTAGTTGTTTGTTAACATTAGTCAATGTTACTACTAAACCATTTACAGTACAGTCCTACTGTATTTTTTAACAGTGAATTTTTATGAACGTTTATTACAGTATTTCAGTGAAATTTTACATAACTTAATTTTTAAAGATCTTTTTCGTTTGTTTTGTAGAGTTTAGTGCCACTTGAAGTTTCAAAGGACAGTATAGCAAGATGTCCGAATCTCAAAAGAAACGACGCGATTTAAGTCTTAAACAAAAACTTGATATTCTAGATAGGTACAGTAAATTACCAAACATGAGCCAAAGAAACGCTGCTTCTCAAATTGGCGTTTGTAAAATATTGAGCAACAAAGAAAAAATCTTATAATTATCAAAGTGTAATGCAAATGTTGACAACAAAAGACATCATTCTGGGAAGGATCCGCAAGTGGAATCAGCTTTGAAGTTGTGGTTTAAAAATGTTCGCGAAAAAGATACTCAAATTGACGGCCCACTAATGCGTCTATAAGCTGAGGATCTTGCCAAAAAAAAATAGGAAAACAGGATTTTAATGCCACAGATGGATGGTTCAATCGATGGAAGAAAAGGGAAAACATTGTTTACAAGAAAACGTGTGGTAAAAAAATAAATGCTGATTTTGTTGGAGCTGAGGACGGGTTACAATACGAATGGCCAAAGATTTTGGCCGAGTATTCTCCTAGCTGCATATACAATGCAGATGAAACAGGAATTTATTATCGTGCTTTACCCGAACATACTTACTTATTTAAAAATGAAATTTTTAACGGCTGTAAAATATGTAAACAAAGAATAACTGTTTTGTGTTGTTAACATGGTTGGTCATAAAGAAAGACTCTTAATTATCGGTAAATCTAAAAATCCACGTTGTTTTCAAGGTATCAAAAAGCTACCGGTTGAATATCATTCAAACACCAATGCTTGGATGACATCAACAATTTTTATTGAATGGCTGACTAATTGGGATATCAGCCTCAAACCCAACATTGTCCTTCTACTAGACAACTACTCTGCACATTATGACATAAGCACTACGCTAAAAAAAGCAGAAAATTTCAACAAACATTATGAATATGAACAATTTATAAACAATATTTTACGAGAAGACTACAGACAGTCAAATATAGAGGAATTCTTCGAGAAAAAGTAAATGTAAAATTGAAGTGTAAATAAGATTGAAGTGTTTTATAATGAAGTTTTATGTGTTAAAATGTTTTGATCAAGTGTTTTACGTAGTTCTATATACTGTATTTTTTTTCAATTATGCTAGATTCAGTGCTTTAAAAAAATCTACAGTGGAATAAAATTAACTGACATGAAATATCCCCACTAATTTTAACAAGTAGAAAATTAATTACAGAAACTCTACTACTGTACGTAAAACTGTCCGGAATAGCATCAAAATTTGGTAAGTACAGTTTAATTATAGTGTTACAGAATTAGAATTACTTGACGTAATGATAGGCTTACATGTCGTTCAGAACAAACAGTTGTGGCAATAATACAGTGAGTTCAATGCAGTAAGGCTGTAGACTACATCGTGATTAAGCGTTCGGTTATTGTTATCAATATGCTTCTGACAAATATGATCACAATAAGCGGCGCCGACTGTATTAAAGACCGTAATATGAACATAATTACTGTATTTTACTTAAAGGTATTCCAGATTCTAATAATAAACTTTAAAGGAATGTAAAGTTATACATATATAATGTCTGGTTTATAGCATCTGCTGACAATGTATGATTTCTGAACTCTCCTCCATGCTTTCCTAATGTAGCAGTGTTCCTCTTACTTATGGCTTTATTGATGATTTGCCCCATGTTAGGCTGGGTCTTCTTTTTCTTATTGCCTACGGTGGCGACCATTCCATAGCAACTCCCGGTTCAAGTGTCCGAACCATATGAGTGTTTCCTCTGAATGTCCTCTGTGATTGTCTCCTTCTTCTCTACCATGTCTCTAGTGCTTTCACTTGGTAAAGTGATATTAATACATAAATTATAAACCGAGTACATACATAAATAAACCGTGATATTAATACATAAAGAATACTAACCTTGTACAATATAGAAACGTTTACAGAAAAAAAATATTTATAAATAAAACAGCCATTGAATAGGCGCTTTAAGATGGAGATACAACCAGAAATAAGTAATGATAAATGTATGATGTTTGCTGAGTATTTCTGCCAGTAAAGGTTATAAAGTGACAATTGCCACAGATGAAGGTGAAGACATAAATATGTCTTGTACAGATATAGAATAGGGTTGTAGCCGTTGCGAGAAGGAACGCTACGTCACGGGAACGTACTCCATAACGGGGGTAAACTGTATCTACCACCAACATATGCTCAGCCAGAATTGACCATAAGTAGTTTGCATTGGGTTTTAGAATAAACGCTAAACAAATACGACCCCTACGAATAAATACCCACACAGAAAGAGAGAAAGCGTGAAAGAATATTACATATCTGAAGCAATAAGTTCATACTATCTGATGGTGAAACAAGTATTACAAACAAAACAAACAAAAGAAAAATTGAAAACAAACTCCTACTTATGTCAACAGAAAAGGTTTTATTTCAGTTATTTTTATTAAATATTTACAGTTATTATAAATAATGTAACATAACCTATGCGTTAGAAAAGTATATATGTTGAAAACATAAAATAACCTGTCTCTTGAAATTATACGTTGCCACTTATTTTAGCCGAATGGGACCAAGTAACTATATTGCATACCATGCTCCTTTTGTGAAAGGTTTTTCTCTCATTTAAAATAAAATTATTTATTTTAAAATTTAGTTATTTAATTAATATTTTAAAAAACTGTATTAAGGTCAAGTAACATTTACTATAAGGTTAAAACCTGTAATTGAACTTAAATGGATGAAAATATTTTCGTTAACGATTGAAAATAAATTATATATATAAGGAGAGTGTGAACTGTTAGAAGAAATTGAAAAATACATATATTGAAGAAAATATAGTCAAAAAAATGAGTTGCGAATATTTAATTAATTACTATATTTTAACTTAAAAATGAGAAATATATTTTCAAATTATCCAGCATCATTGCAAGCATATTACAGTTTCTTTATAAAGTTTATTTTTTTTCATTAAATAGATATGTAAAACGAAACCGCCTGGTGTACATACGTTTACTTCCATCTACCATCTCAGAAATATCTAACCACTAACAATATTATATTCTTTCCACAAACATTTTAACAGCCAAATAATTCTTCCGTGTATTGTTCTAATCCTTATTTCGCTTGTATTAAACTCTACGGTTATAAAAGCAACACATAAAATCGCCCTTAATACACGTGTCTGTACATTCTTAGGACCACTGACAAATACATTATATTGCACGACCTACCTTTTGCATGTCAATATTTTTCTATAAAGAAAATCGATGTCATACTTTTATATATATATTTACATTGAGAATTTTATTATCGTAGAATTAAAACTGCAATAATATGTGTCTATCGATAAACAAATCAGATAAACTAGTGTTAGAATGTATATTCGATAAATATGTCTCCTAAGTCGCTGTTTGTTTTCTATGGCAACCAGAATATTGTTTTCAGATATATTTTATTTCACAGTATATATTTACTAGTTTCGCTTGAGTTGTCATCTTCAGCTTAAACAATGTGATTTACATAAATAGTGGAAACTTACTAATAAGAGGAATATTTGTATGTGGTATTGAATTAGTATTCAAAAGTTATTAAAAGTAACTATATAAATATTTCTAAGAAACAATTGTTCAAAAAAATAATGAAAACTTGTAGAATTCAAGTGGTTAGTAATAGATTTGTAATGTTTAATTGCAAATAGCTGCCTCCTAGAAGTGTACATTACTAAGTAGAAGCATCCAGAACCGTTTCAAGAAAATTCAAACAAAACACATCTTAGTCAGTAAAATACATGAAATGAAACAAAACAAAAAAAAAACGCAATGAAAGTCTATGTTTAATTTAAAATGTAAACATGAAATTGAAACAAATACAACAAACCAATGTTTAGACATTCACAGTGACTAAATCTTAACATTAAGTAAGACACTGAGGTAAAGTTGATGTTTGAATTGTCACGTATAATACTGTACTGAAATATTTTCGTTAAAAAACACATTTTGTTTTAAACGAAAAATATACACAACTCACAAATATAACATTTCAATTTCATGCGTGTTTCGGTGACCTATGCCATCACTATGCCGGTACTAGTATTACTGGTGAAGATGTCATAGTTCTTCGAAACGCCTGTGAAATTAAAGTTTTTTAGTTGTGATTTGTTTACATTTTATTTAATTTATAACCTGAACTCACAAACCAGAACCTACACTGTTTTATGCCTATGTAAGAATTAAAACTATTGTGCATTACATTAAGACTAAACATTACTGTTGTAAATTGCAGTAAAGGAAACTGTATAACGTCACTGTAAAACTACAGTATTTATACACAATATCAAGAGCACAGTAGTACAATATATTACAATGAAAATATTGGAAAGAACCCCAATATCACAAACATACATTTCGATGACCAAGTCGTCATCATCAGAGGGTCTTATTACAAAATTACAATCTAGCAAACAAGAAGTTACTCTAGTTTGTAACTTCTTGTTTGCTAGATTGTAATTTTGTAATAAGACCCTCTGATGAAGATGACATGGCCATCGAAATGTACATAAGCGTTTATTCTTAAGTAACTTGTTTTATTTGTTATTTTTGATTATTTTTGTGGTATTGGGGTTCTTTCCAATATTTTCGTTGTAAAGTATTTATGATTGCATCAACACTATATATTCATACGATACATTACAAGTAGGTTATTGTACGTTACAGTAAACCTAAAGTACTGTACAAAACAGTAAGACTAGGCTATTTTATGCCATAGCAAACCCAAACAATATACGTAACAGTAAGACTAGGCTATTTTATGCCATAGCAAACCCAAACAATATACGTAACAGTAAAACTAGGCTATTTTATGCCATAGCAAACCCAAACAATATACGTTAACAGTAAAACTAGGCTATTTTATGACATAGCAAGCCCAAACAATATACGTAACAGTAAAACTAGGCTATTTTATGCCATATCAAACCCAAACAATATACGTTAACAATAAAACGAGGCTATTTTATGCCATAGCAAACCCAAACAATATACGTTAACAGTAAAACTAGGCTATTTTATGCCATAGCAAACCCAAACAATATACGTAACAGTAAAACTAGGCTATTTTATGCCATAGCAAACCCAAACAATATACGTAACAGTAAAACTAGACTATTTTATGCCATAGCAAACCCAAACAATATACGTAACAGTAAAACTAGGCTATTTTATGCCATAGCAAACCCAAACAATATACGTTAACAGTAAAACTAGGCTATTTTATGCCATAGCAAACTCAAACAATATACGTAACAGTAAAAGTAGGCTATTTTATGCCATAGCAAACCCAAACAATATACGTTAACAATAAAACTAGGCTATGTTATGCCATAGCAAACCCAAACAATATACGTAACAGTAAAACTAGACTATTTTATGCCATAGCAAACCCAAACAATATACGTTAACAGTAAAACTATGCAATTTTATGCCATAGCAAACCCAAACAATATACGTAACAGTAAAACTAGGCTATTTTATGCCATAGCAAACCCAAACAATATACGTAACAGTAAAACTAACCAACATAACGTTACAAGTAACGTTGCATAACGTTACAAAACGTATCTAACAATACATTATTAATCAACTTTTATACTTTGCAGTAAAATATAACTTTACCCAGGTAAAGATTACTAATCGATTGTAAACTACAGTATAACTGACTATATAACGTTACATTAACACCTAACAATCGGAGTTATACAGACCGATACTTGTAGCAAAGAAAATGACAGCAAAGCCGTTGCCCGGATTTACGGTTGGGCTTAACAGCTTTGTATGGTTACCCAATAACTCAGATTGCAATTAATATATAATATTCTATCTAGAAATAATACAAATTCCTTTTGAAGTAATAACAAGTGCAAATGTTTCTAAAATATTGTGATGGATATTTAAACCTATGACAGCTTATCGAAGTAAACCTTAAAATTTCGAAAGTCGTACATTTAATTCGACTTTGGAAACGTGTTATCAAAATGACATAATTTTTAAAATTAGTTTGATAAAGAATAGTGTTGAAAAATACCACTTTCAAACTTTTTTCGAAGGTCGTAAAAATTTTAAATTAAAAAAGAATTACAAAAACCGCATCGCTTTGGGCTTTGGAACCATGTTTTCCTTGCTTCGAAAACAGTACAATCATTGCCCAATAAATATTAAGTAATATCCCTTGTCGAAGAAAACAATATATCTACAAAGAAGTAAGAAAAATTATTATCCAATTGTATAAAAAACTTAAAAGCAATATTGTTTTACGCTGTTGAAGGAAATTAATTCATATATTACTAAAAATATGTTTATAAAAACAATGTTATTACTTATATAATTTTTAAAATGTACAATCCCAAACTGAGTTATGACTGAAGATGGCAGAATAGGGAAGCGAAACTAGTTATCCACATTTACAAAAAGTATTTTATATGGTAAGTATAAATAACTTAATGATTTTTAACTTGTTATTGTCATTTTAAATATAACTAGTGGTATTTATGTACATAGTGGCCGGTAAATAAAATATTTGAAATATCTGAAATAAATAAATGTCAATAAATACAAATTCATAATTTATATATAAATTAAACATATTCGTTTTTAAAAACGTTACAATTCGAATCTGTTTATTTGTACAATTAACTGACCGAGAAGTCGTTTTAGAAATGAGTCCAGGAACACACAACTCAACAACGTCGAGCCTTAAAGCAATAATATGAACAATTAAAATGCGAAACGCATGTTAATCATTTCAAAATAATAAAACAAAATGCTTCGAACAAACTTCCGAGAACCTATTACAAAAACAGTACTGAAAAATTACGTTAAAAATCTAGGTGCAAAATATTGCGTTGTTGGAGTTTACGCAAGAGTAATTCTTAAGTAAGCAAAACGTACTATATTAGTTTATATTGCAAACATTTTCGTTCAATTTTTGTTTTTTTTAACTCGTTAAACAATATAAAAGTACATGTAAAACATTCCGAATTCAAGATCTTGATTTACTACTGTATGTTCCACTTATTTCGTAATTCTGAACACGGGTAATTTTATGTTAAATAGAACTATTATAAACTGATCTTACTCCTTGCTACTAAGTGGTTGCATGTGTGTGTGTGTGTGTGTGTGTGTGTGTCTCTCTCTCTCTCTCTCTCTCTCTCTCTATATATATATATATATATATATATATATATATATATATATAGAGAGAGAGAGAGAGAGAGAGTGTGTGTGTGTGTGTCAGTGGGTGTGGGTGTGTGTGTGTGTATATGTGTGCGCGCGCGCTTATAAGCGTGTTTGTCTACTCACAAATCAATAGCAGCTAACGTGTTTGGTAAGTTAGGTCTAATTTGTTACGCAAAACTTCAAGGTCATTTTGTAGAAAAATTGTCTTTTTTAAAGGTCTTCTTAATGATGAACCAAATACAATTTCTTCTTGTGGAAATGTAACAAAATTAAGGAGAAAACATAAAGTTCGCTACCAAACAACTTTAAAGTTCCTACCCAAGAGATAATTACAGGAATTTCAAAATCTACATTTTATTACCGGACACTATGTAAATAAAATCCAAAAAATCCCCTTAGAATAACATACTCTATTCTTAACCCTACAGCGTTAAAACAAAGCATAACTACAACTGGTGTAAACTAATTTTTATTTCAGAAATCAACTATTTTTGTACAGATTCTTGTTTATTAAAATACTTACCCATATAATAAATTGTAACCTAGATAAATGTAAATAAATATATAATAAAGAAGTTATAATAGATGTTTGGATATTTTATTCACCTAATTTTATATATTTGAATGACATTTATTTCGACCTAACCCTGGATATTCTAACCCGCGTTCTTAACACTTAAAATATTTCTAAGGTTGAGGTTAATACAAAGACCTAATGTGGTTGACATGCATTGGGCTCGCAACAAGGTACGAGTGTATCTGGTGCTCCTAAAAGTGCAGGGAGAGTAGATTTATTTAGGACCTACAGATTCCCTGGTATTAAGAGAAACTATGCCATCGCGTCTGCAGGAAGGAAGAGGTGTCTAACTTTTATGCGAATGAAACCCGTCTCAAACCCACTCCAAAGATTGAGAACAATCAGATGACGAGATATTGTGTGAGATAATGTCACAGTCAAGTGAATGTTTTTACAATGGTGGGAGCAATGTCAAACTATGTGTTTAAGCCAAACTAAAGAAAGGTTAATGTTAACACAAGTTGAAAACCGTTACTGTTATACTGTATAGACAAAAAGATTAGTTTTAATCCACAGAATATAACCTACTTCCGTAGCACATTTTTAACTTGTATGAAAAAAATACAACTTTCATACGTTAATCCTTCTAAGCCACATACCTAATAAACCATTCCTTCTAATATTTGAAAAAAATATTTCCAAGCTGTTGGAGCATGGGGAAATTTCAACTGTTTATCCATTTATAAATGCAGACATTTAACTTTAAATGCAACAATGGAAATAATATCAGCTCTCTGTTAACAGCTGTAAAGTGCCACTTCTTTACTTATACACATTATACTCGTTGACATTTTATATTTTTCAGTAACCTACTTTTCAGTAACGCTACTTAATCAGAATAAATCTACATGCCAGATTTATAAATACCATAAAGTTGTTTCAAGCCTGTCTCTAATCGGCTTGCTATAGACTGGAAGAACAGTAAAGAAGTCACTTTTTTTCTCGCAGCTTGTTAAATTTATTACTTCATGAAAACAATACTTTATTGAACATTGTATTGCTAATTTATAATATCCTATATACTGTTCAAAATTACTGGTTTTTACACAAATGCAAATAATATAATAACAAATAATGTTTTACAAATAAAACATACTATGGGCTAATAATAACATGTATTCAAATGAATTCTCTAAAAGTAATACGCAGTAACCGGAAGATGAATAACATTATTTTCCTCTTCTAACTGTGCTACTAGTCTTATACCATTTCTCAAGCATACAATTTACACACACACACACACACACACACACACACACACACACACACACACACACACACACACACACACACACACACACACAGAAAAAGATAGAGAAACACAGACATAGTAAAAGTGAGTAATGCATGTAGACACAAACGCATACATTTATGAATAGATAGACAAACAAATACAAACAGAGAGAGAAGAGAGAGAGAAAGAGAGCCGCGCGCGCGCGCGCACACACACACACACACACACACACACTCACACTCACTCAAACGGACAAAAATGCTAAAACGGGTAAAAAAATTAATTTTATTTAAAGAAATAGTTAAATAAAATGTAACAAGACTAAAGGAATAATAATTATAAAATAAATAGTTACGGTAAAGCCAAATCATTTTAAAAGATTTTACAAACTAATCGCAAAGATCAAAGTCAAAGAAGATAAAGGTAGGAGTGGGACAGAACGTTCTGGATGCCAAATGCTGGTTAGTTGATTGAGAGAGTTGAATGGGAAGAATTGGATTCGAGACACCAGGCAGAGAAGATATACGAGCAGGTGTTGTTTTCAAGTTTTCTTTGCCATCCTCCTGGCGGGCTAAAGAGTTAATCCTTAGCCTTGCCAGGAACAAAAAACTGTTAGTACACATTTCTCAATGTAAAGTTACCGCAGTAGAGTCATTACGAACGGAACGATAAAGTTTTAAAAATTAACAGATAACCGGTAATTTATAATATGTATTTCACTTGTAATTATTAAATTCGGAAAGAAGAAGAGATTGGAGTATGCAGCCAACTAACTGGAGAAGAGGGACTCATCGCAAGAAAACGGGAGAGGAGATGGAACATTCCTAAACCATTCCGGGCGGGATCAGCATCCAATTGCTGGCAAAAACATGCGACTGAAGATGACGTTTTCCTTCAAAGGCAAGTCCAATCCAATCATGCTTAACTTTACTTCTTTAAAGAATAATTTCGAAAAAATTTGTTAAATTAAAAAAAAAACAATTTCAAGAACAGATTTGGCTTTACTTAAATTCATTTAAAATTGTTCAAATATAAAATTATAGAAATTTATTATATTTTAACTTATAAAGGTTATACCTATAAACATATATATAAAGAAAGATATTTCACGTAAATTCTTATAAATTTATAGTATTAGAGTCTCTTGTAGGCAGGCTATGTGGATATTTATTTTCGTGAAGTAGGCATGAGAGTAAATCTATCTTTCTCTGTGTTCCGTTAACGTTCAACTGTAGGATGTTTAAAGTTGCAGGACACAACGCGTCAGCTGTTTCAGACGCGATAGCATTGGCTTGTTTAAGAGTCGCTGTCCTCGTAGCATATTTGTCGGCGTGCCCCCGGACTGCAGGGCACGGCGCGTCGGCTGCCCCGAACGCGGTAGCATTAATATCACTTATGTTCATTGCACTAGTCATGGTGAGTCCCATTGCCTCGAGAGGTTGGACTTCTACCTGTTGGTCCGCGGGAGCTATTTTATTTCACTCCTACCACCTAATGGTAAACCATTAAAGGCATTCCCCTATCCGCCACCTGGGGACGCGCTCTCTAAGGGTTACAGGCTCCCCCGAGAGAAATTTGTAGTATAAACTAATCTAATATATTTTCATTTCAAAAATTAAAACATTTTAGCAAATATATATACATAAGGGAATAAAATTATTTTATATAATAAAATAATTATAAATTACATAATAATATGCTATGATTGATGAGTAAGATTTTATTGGGAATTGAGTAAGAAGTGAAGAATTAAATATTTAATAGGGGGAGTTTAATATAAATTAAACGCTAAAATATATATATAATAATTTCAAGTTTATTACCATAGTATATAAAATTCCCTGGGAACAATGTAAGCAAAATCAGGAAGTATGTTACTTTAATTTGTTTTATAAAGAGAATCAAGTCAAGGTGTGGCAAGGAGTTATTTTAATTTTCTAATTTGTTTTGCAAATATTAAATTCTTCAGTGAATAATATTAATTTTATAAATAATTAAAACAAATAAATTAACCAACAAATTAAACATCAAATAGACTTTATTTGATATGAATTTACTACAGATATTCAAAAAAATATATAATTATTTTGATGATGTTGTGTTAGGGGTAAAGGTGCTAGATTAAATAAATAATTAATGCCTGTAAATGTGTGGATACTTTACCACCTTATACAAAAAAAAATTGATTTTCCAATTAGCTGTCATTAGTGATGATTTAGCTAAATGACACGCAGTTTCACAGTTTCTTACTAAAAGGTTTCCAAGTACCAAACGCCTCAAATACCAGACACCCCACCCCGAGTATTATCCTAGTATAGGGAAATACTCCGCTAATTGGTTTTTCATGCGAAATCTAGGAATTCATTCCTAGGAGATCTAGGCAGGGATGCTACAGGCTTCGGTTGACTGACCGAAAAGCCTCCCTCGGTCATTCTACCATTGCAGGGCAACTGGTAAGTATTAGGGAGACTTAGGAGAACGGACAGGATCAAATATGTATTAGGAAAGGTAGGTCCTAATACTTGCCAGGTAAGGGAGAGTCTCGGAGAATAATATATAAATATAAGATGAATGACGAAGGTTGAAAAATAAAAGGGGAAATAGAAAAAGAGAGTAAATGAATTATTGAAGGAAATAAATATATATTAAGTAAGGAGTAGATAAATAAAGAAGTAAAAAAGGATAGTTTAGTATAGATAATAAGTAAAGAAGGTCCCTTGCAAACACACATACACACACACACGCGCGCGCACACTCACACACACACACACACCGTTAAAGAAATTAAAATGACAAAATAGGGTTTGAACTACAATCACGTTGGTACTAATATTTTTGTGGCATCTAAGTTACCTCAAGTTTCTCGAGACCTAAGCGTCTAATAAATCTCTGCGCATAGACCAGAGTCACAATACATCATAGATTGACGTTTCTAGGATATTGTTTTATCTCCGAGGTAGGAATAACAAGTTCTAACGCTGATAATCTTAGTGAATTGTGGGCGAATCTATGAGCAAACAACTGAGGAATGTTTCACCGTGTAACCTTTGTATACTGATATAAAGTTTGGATTATAAATTTATTTCCTAGACTCTATTGATTGATTCGCATTATCTGTTTCAAACTACAGGCTTCAGCCTTGACATTGTGTTGTTGAACTTTAAATGACTATTGAAATACAAGCAAATGAGATAAGTTGATATACTTTCAATTTAAGTTGGCTATAACCATCTTTAAGTTGATCTGGCAGATTCTACCCACTTCCTTGTTATGTGGCACGTACAGTTTATAAAATACATTGAAAGGTTCGAGCTTTAGGGCTGGAAACTCGCTAAGAAGAAGAAAAAGATGATGGTGATCACATTAACATGTTTTTTTAGATATATAACTCATACATAATTATAAATATACGTAAATGGAATTTTCCCAAGGTGAATAATTGTTATAACAGGCACTCCTTTTTATTTCATTAAGATTGTCTAGGGAAGGCAGAGTAAAACTGTCTTAGCTGAGCCTTACAGTAACGTAGGAATGTACTTGGGAAAGCAGTCATGAATGTCCATACATTCTAGTGATTATACTGGATCGGTTCTATATTTGCTCTATGCGAACGATTTACCAAAATAAATTAATAATAATAATATATAATTAAGTAATAGTGCAAAGAAAGCGGTGTGACATGAAAACCATTATTAATGGACTTTATTTCTAGCCAGGAAATGACGTAAAAGAAAATTTAGGTTCAACCTAAATTTTAAAATCTAAAAACGTAATTTTCCCTAAGAAAACGATGTTATAGTGCATACGCAACGAAACGTCTGAAATAAACTCAAATAACATTGTATTTGATCAGGACATTTGATTATACCAAGGAGGAGCATCTGTGGTTTTTTTTTTTTTTTAATTTTAAATATGTAATACTTCCTAACCACAAAACGACTTTATTAAAACTCTTAGGTACGTATTGATTAGAAAGCAATCATCTTCAGAGGAAATTACTACAAGTCTAAGTATTACAAAACAATAGTTAGTCTTTTAGTAATTCCCACTTAAGGTGCTTTGCAATCGAATTGTACTTGAGAATTTAAATAAAATGTTCTTCAGGTTGAGAGGTTTTATTTATTTAAAAACCAAGATTAGCTCTGGATTGTAGAACTGCGGTAGTAGGTTGTTTTTTTAATAAATTGTTAATTTACTGTTTCTATAGTGTCTCTAACTGTCGACCTATACAATACGTTCCTCTCACAAGCAGGTGATAAATCCCTTTGGAAATCTTGGATTAGAGATCTATGGAATGTTATAAAAAAAATAAAGTTAATTATTTTCGAAATTACTTGCGACCAGACAATCCAATAATATAAGTACTTCAATTGTTAACTTACACCTGGGGGAAACGTTGTCTTCTTACGACGTTTCAGACGTAGAAAGGTGAGGCTGAAGAATTCTAAGACAAAACGTTACCTCCAAGTATAAGTTTATAATTCAACTACTGTTATTTGTATAATCTCTGGTCGCAAGTAATTTCAAAATGTAATGAGTGATTAACAACGAGCTCGTCATGAACAACAACACAAGTTTCGAAAGAAAAAACACTTTTCAGTCACACACGCTTTACAGGATAAAGTTCTGAGGATTTCGTTCCGTTGTTTTAAAGCTAACAAGATTAACTAAACAGTCTTCAGGATAGGAAAGTATTTTAAGAATGATTAAAATAGGGACATTAAAACTCCCCCACCCCGTGCTGGATATACATAGGGTATCATATAATCTTTGTTGCAGAGAAGCGACCTTGAAAACATAACATCTATCGGGATCAGAAAAAGGTGTATTTCTGTTACACCCCTTTGTAAGAAGAAGAATATGAATGCTTAGAATGGAATAAGTAAACCGCATAATGATCATTTCTGGCTGAGGATAAGGGTAAAGTAGACTGGTAGTAGGACAGTTTGAAGGGAGGAGGTCAGGTATGTAAATGGATTCTGAAACTAGGAAAGAAGCTTACAAGACACAGATAGATACTTCTGCAACACAAGAGAGAAAAAGTCAGTGAATGATATATGCCAAGAAGGATACACCACGACGAAAGAACAATATTCAATATAGTGTTAAAGAAACTGTAATCTAGGTGTAACATCCTAATGAGGAGCAAGTACAATATTCGTTAGTAAAAATAATACAATAAAATACAATTAAATGGGTTTGTAGCTAGCTATAGCGTACACTTAATAATGTATTATGAAACCTTATCACGTTTTAATCCAAAAGAAACTAATTTCAACTTTATTTTAATATTAAAGCCCAACAATTCTAAAGTGTTTCTCAAAAAGAGAGAATATTTTTATAACTTATTGAGAAGTTTCTACTTGACTTTCTAATAAATTAACCATTCTTGTTTCCGTACTTTCTGCGACGATCTCCTTAATACTTTATTTCTAGCCTCCCATTCTCCGCACTCTTATTTTATTTAAACTTCACGCCTGGCGTTCATATTTCTTGAGGCTGCGAGTAACTTCTAGATAAACTTCCAATAGTAGGGCGATTTGAACAGAGTCGAGTTTAAATATATTATCAGACCTATAATCTACAAGAAAAAGAACTACTACATAACAAATAATTCAATTTAGTTGTTTATAACCTATTGTAGGGAGCTGCAAAAACTTTAATTAATTTTTAAATATTACATAATTTTCAATTCAAAACAGGAATCCTCTTTAAGTCATATTTTTTTATTGTTATACAGTTTAACGAAAAACATACTCGTACAAATTCACGACACAAAAAATAAAAATCAACAACAAAACACCTTTTAAAATATCATAGCAATAACGTAGAGTAAAATATTCAATACGGTATATATATATTTACGGCTATAGAATAAATTTAGTTGGTGATCAAAAAGAATAATAGTCTAATAATAGAAATAATAAGAAGGGAACGACAGGAATAATGGCTAAAGTGCTGACAAAGTACTTAACCATTATTCTATTTCAAATGTTGTCATTTAAGGGGCCGAGGGAACCTATTACAAGAGAAGGGTCTAAGTATTTTAGGATGGGAGTTTCCAAGTGACCAAAATATAACACTGTACCGATAGAAAAGCTATTTGTAAAAGTTGTGGGAATCACCAGATTTATCTAAAATACGTAAGGAGGGAGAGATACCGCTGGGTTTGGAAACTAAAAAAAAGGATCGGAAGAGAGTCTTGGAGGAACTGGCAAGTGTAAGCAATGTTAAAAAGGGGTAGATTTTTTAATGGAGTTAAGGGAATTGTTAGTTTTTTTGTATGTGTAATATTTAAAAGTGCTACGTAAATGATTTAGTAAAAAATTAGGGAAGTAAGTTATTTATGGGTAAAAGTGCAGTGAAGCAGTTAAAGCAACAGTCTGGATTTCAGGAACTCAACACACAATGGGGACAGCTTTTTGTATTTATTGTTTTTGTTTAATACGCTATATTGGCTTGTGAGTTAAGGTTATTAACACAAGAAATAACAACCCAAGAGGTTACAACTCACAATGATAAGACTTTAATTTCAAACGTGTATTAGTGACATTGTGTCATTATCATCATTGATGATACCACAAACATATAATTTTAATCAAGGAATTGTAACATATATATATATATATATATATATATATATATATATATATATGTATATATATATATATATATATATCCATCGCGTTTAGCTAAGTACTATAATTTTTAAAATAATGTCTCACTGTATATTTATTTGTACGCTTATTACATTTTCTTTTAATATTCAAACGTTTTTAATTATTAACCAAATGTAAAAGTTTTATTGTATTTTCCGTTTCTTCCAGCTCTTGACCCTATTTAACCAAATGTATAACATAATTCGCATAACTTTTCTTGTATTTAAAAGCCCTTAAGTGCTCTTTACAACTGGATTTCATTTCTAATAGCTCCGAAACACGTCACAAAGGAAAATATTGTAATGTTAGAAAAAGGCTGACAAAATGTACTCGAATATATAGGAATATTCGTAACAGAAGGGAAGATTAGTTTATTATGAATTTGTTATTTTTAGTTGGAAATGTTCATTTTTGTGGTTTGTAGTTCGCCTCAATTTGTCAGCGTGCGTAGGCCGTGTTCTCTTCTCCGAACCCACTCGGGACCTATTGGCGAAATACCTTTATTCGAGCACTTTGCATTGTTTCACGGGAAATATTTTTCCCTTTTTGCTTTCCATATGGTAAATAGCACAGACGTAAAGGTAAATAATTCATGGCTCGGTGCAACATGTAGCCTATACGTGGAATCCGATACATTGTAAATATAGGCGTAACTTTGTGGGTCTGGAAATTTATTCTTCGCGTCCGTTGCGTCATACCTGATCAATAAAAGATGGCCGCAATACATAAACAATTTTCGAGCTTGCCGGCCATTGTTTGTGTAACTGAATTGGAACACGTTACCGTGTGTTTCTACGTGGAATTATGGCATTCTTTCAATAACCAGATTAGAGTTAAAATCTCTTATAATATTTAACTATATTTTAAAATTAGTAATAAAATCTATTTAAATTCTTAAGATCCTTAACACTAAATTTATATATATATATATATTTATTTATTCAAAAAATACAGAGAGAACTTTGGGGAAAAATATGGACATTCTCGTATATAACGTTTATTTACAACAACTTGAAACAAGCTCCAAGTGACCTCAAAGAACTTAGACAACTATTGACAAAAAACAAAATTAATCGACTTGTTTAGTTATAATGGATACCTATTTTATTTAGAGACATATAAATCAAAATACGCGATTAAAACTTTTTCAATATTTGAATAATAATAGAACCCCCACCCCTAAGTTATTTTATTCTATATTAGGGTATATCTTCGAACTAGATCCGAGCTCACTCAATATCGATTAGTGATGAAGCACGATTAGACATAAAAGCGTCCTCTACACACTGCAGCGGCATCCACATTAGGAGAAGTTACAAATCCCAAGTTGAATGAAGTTATTAATATAAAACAGCCCTTAGCCCTGCCCCAGATGTGACGCGAGGGGATGAAAGTGACAAGTAACAAACGAACTTGCCCGAGGGTTAATTTAAATTAGAAACGACTTCAGTTCATTCGTTTTTTAAAAAATTGCTTTTCTCAATTAATTGGACGCAACGCCTAACCTTTACCGAATAGATAAATGATGGAGCTCATTCACAGCTTTGGAATCTCTGCCCACTTACGTAAAGCTATTACAACGAATACATAATCCGACAGAGTAAAGTGTTTTAATATACCTTATTTATATCCGCTTGTCTGTCATTTGTCTTGAAGGTAACTCTTGAATGTATGACATGATCTAACCATAACTACGAATTTATTACAGTTATTATTTGATAAGTGCTTGTCACCGGATAGTAAGAAGACACATCTCTTACCCCCGTAAAGAGACTCTGTCCATGTGACGTCATGATTTGTCCTAAGTCCAAAGACCACAGAATACTATTATTTTTCTTTAGTCTTGTCTGTATTTAGTCTTTCTTGTTCTTCATCTTACTAGGGGTATATTGAGTAAACCCATATTTACTACCCTGATGAAGAGTGGGTCTGATTCAGGTATGCAACGTTGTCCATGTGACGTCATGGTTTTTCCTTAGTCTCGGAGTCAGAGATTATTATGTCCATTCCTTAGTTAATGCCCTATTTAATGTCTGTTAATAACTATTTAATTGTGTTTGAAAATTGTAGAGTGCATTTGTATAGGCATAAATTGCTCTGTGATATGTCATTAACCTTAACCACATTCTTTAGTCGTACCTAAGTTCAACCAGTACTTATTGTTCTCTTCTTAAAAAGGGGTGTAACGATTATTCTTTATTTACGACCATGTGTGATAGAGATATGCAACCCTGCCCACGTGACGTCATGATTTTATCTACATCATTCTACCCGAAGGATTAGATAAACCTGCTTTATTCCTATCTAACGTGATTATTTTCCCACCTTCGAATTGGAATGACTGCGTATGACATACACGTCGATTAGCTTAAGTCAAAATATCCCAGCAAGACATGACGTAACCCAAGGTTTAATATGTCACAGTTACAACAAAATATTCTAAAACGGTTCACAGTTACCAATCATTTCATTAATTTTACAAAAGTGATTGATTTTACATCTATAACTTCCTTAAATTATAAATTGCCTGTATTTAGTTACATGATTTATTTATTTCCAAAATAAATAGGGACTTAAACTAAAGCAATAAAATGTTTAATGTGATGTGTATCGAACCATATCTGCGTCAAAGGTATGTGCATTTCTATCGAATTAAATTTATGATTGTTGCCAGATTCGATTACCCTTAAGTAGTCAACTTTAGTTTCAAATTCCGATTGTACTGTTTGCAACGACCACATATGACGTGGGAAGTTTCCTTTAAAGTATGGCACAAATAATGAAAGGTTGAGTACCCGTCGGATATAGAAATGTATCGCAACACAGAGTTACTAAGAGTGGAATCGGTTCTGAAACCGAATAAATTAATAAGCTTGAGAAAGAAATTCAATTTGAGGATACAAAATATGAAGGCCTCATTGTTCTACATTGTATGATATGGTCGGGAGGATAGGGGTTGGGAGTAGATAGGGGGAAATAAAAGTACATTATGATAATTCTCTGTAGAAGCCTATCATATTCGCCAAGAAGGATAACATGACCACCTCACCAGAGAAGACAAAGTGAGCGGTTGTATCCAACGACCGCTTAGATGCAAATTAATGGTAGAAGGTAAGATAACAGAACATGTATGTAATGACCATCGCTCTCTCATATAACGGAAAGAGTGAGACAGAAGTAGAAGAACAAAACAAGTAAATAAAGCAAAAAGAAGTGTGGAGCGCATGAATAACTCAATATGGAGGAATAAAAGTATATAGAGAGAAAGAATAATATTCAAAGCAATTTTAAGACAGCTATTTAAAATATAAAAATAATTATACCAATAATGACATATACTGCGGAGGATGGTGCCGAACCGGTCCGATGGTCAAAATATTTCGTTGATACTTTTTTTTAAATTCATAGTCCAAGTGGTATGATGGCTACTAAGGAAGTAGACCAGGAATACCCGGAAGGGCTACTTAGTACCCCTCAGTATCCCCAGTCCTATACGCACTCCCACAAGACAGTTCTCATTTTAAGTCACTGTGGGCATTACTACATAAGCAAAAAAGTGTAAGATGTTTTCTTAATTGAGTGAGTAATAAACCTATCCTAACAATTTGTATTTATTATTTGTTCATGTGTGTTCCCATCGGATCAGTTCGAGCTGCCACGTATGCGAATCATCGGACCAGTTCGAGCTGACACGTATGCGAACCATCGGACCAGTTCGAGCTGACTCGTATGCGAACCATCGGACCAGTTTGATTCCCTACTTGAGGGATTACCACAGATCGGGCGAATTCGACTACACTAGATGTGAAAGCATATGTAAAACAAACTGTAGACTAATATTCAAAGAAGAACTGATGAAGAAACTTTTAAGGTTAGAGCAACAATCCCAGACAAACATGCGAGGGGTACATTAACGAAAGGGTGGCGAAAAGATGACGGTAGTGGAGTAACAATGTGTTAGAAATGGAAAGACGATCAGCCATCGCTCTCTCATATAACGGAAAGTGTGAGACAGAAGTAGAAGAACAAAACAAGCAAAAAAGCAAAAAGAAGTGTGGAGTGCATTAATAATTCAATATGGAGGAATAGAACTATATAGAGGGAAAGAATAATGTACAAAGCAGTTGTTAGACTTTTATTAAAATAATAAAAATAGGCCTATAATAATAATAATAATAATAACCATAATGACATATGCTGGGGAGGATGTTGCCGAACCGGTTCGATGGTCAAAATAATCCGTTGTTATTTTCGTTTTAGAAAGGATCATGGTCGAAATGGTCTGATGGTTAGTAATCAGGTAGAGGTAGTAATACTAAGAAGGATTACTTAAGTACCCCTCAGACCCCCAGCCCTATACTCACTGCCACAAGCCACTCCTCATCTTGATGATTAAGCGGGGTATTACAAATGAGCAAAAAAATTAATCGATGTTTCTTTGTTGAGTGAGTGGTCACCTAACCTAACCTAACCTAACATTTGTTTTCTATAATTTGTTAATGTGTGTTCCCATTGGATCAGATCGAGTTTACCCGTATGTTGCAACGGGTAGTTTTCCTTTCCAATCTACAGATATTAATTTTTTATATAAATTTGAATTTAACAAAGCAAATTGTAAATAGAAAATGTTAAAATGTGTATAATAAATAAAACTTAAAACAAAGCATATAATTACACAGTGAGAAGCTAATATTTTATATTCAATAATAAAAAATTATAATTAAAAAAATTAATTTGACACACTGGGAGTGTAATGCCGATAATTAAGTGCAAGAAAATAACTTAAAATATAAAATACTAGCTAGTGAACCAGACTACCTAAAACTACCATTGACATTTCTAAATAATGAGTAAAGTGTAAAAAAATCAAAAGTGCAGTAATAAACTAGAAAACTTTCATAAGGCAAAAAATAGAGCAAATTAAAATAAAATGGACATTTAGGACTTAAAAGAACGATAAGGGGCCTTCAGGCAAGATGACGGAGAAGCAGGCTTCAATAAGAAAACAAGCCGATAGATTCGTATGACCAAGCGGCTGGAGGGGGAAGACCATCGGTCGAGTTCGACCTACCTACTAGAGGGATTAACACAGATGAACGAATTCGACCACACCCGTTGCGAAAAAATGTGTAAGACTACAGAATAATTCAAATAAATTTGATTCTTTACGGTAACTACAAAAATAAAAATTCTTAGACGAATTGATGAAGAATCTCCCAGGGATAGAGCAAACAAAACAAACATACATGCGATACATAAATGAAAGGTTGCGCAAAGAAGATGTAAGTGAAAGACCATATCTTGTTCGCAATGGAGAGAAGATCTACTGATATACAAGAACGAAAACGTTCTCAAAGGTCATTAAAACAACGGAAGGATAATGATTAAAGAAGAAGAGTCGATTGAGAAGAATCAAGGTGGCGTGGAAGGTGACTCTCAGAGTACATTTGTCATCCACTGCTTAGAGAAGAATTTCAACTGACTATTATCTCAAGTGTTAGCTACACGACAGACAAGAGAATATCTACTTTATTTTATACATTTCTTCTATAAAAGACTAACTTTAAACGTAGAAGTAGAAATCATTAACAAAGCCTACAGAACTGTAAAGAATCTACTGCGTTAGCTAAACAGCTGACTAGTTTCCGACCACGTGCTCTCGTATTTATACTTCCGGATAACAGATTAATCTAATACGAACGGCGTTTAATGGGCTCTCTATATGCAAAAGGATAATCCGACACTTGTTATGCAGTTAGCTGCCACCAGGTGCTCTATTAAACAACCCTTGAGTGGTTTGGATTTTCCCTTATTAACTGCATTTTTAATTGTTCCCGCCAGGTTTTATATTGGAGCTTGGTTTCGTTTTACTGCCTGGTAATGGTTTTTATATTATTTTATCAATAAACGTGTTTAAAAAAGGAAAAACCCCATTGAAACGAAATATGATAAACATTATGGTTTTAAACCCGTATTTAATCTGTATTTATTAGCAACAGTAATAATTGAATAATAATAAAAATCAATAAATTATTTTCTCTTCGCGTTTCAATCAGAGAATACATCATTATTCGTGAATATATCTGTAAAATTTCAAAATTTTAAACAAACAAAATCTTTAACAAAATAGGCAAACTTATTACGTTATATTATGGAATTTAAATTACTGTATATCAACAGCTGAACACCAGAGTTGTACAGGTTGTTGTACACCAGAGTACAGGTTGTTTAATACCTTACAACAGCTGTAGCTTATAAATTGTCCAGTAATAGTCATTAATGAAGATGATGATGGTGTTTATGATTTTGCCATGGAATTATGTATAAGAAAATGTATGTAATTATGTACAATTAATTATTGATTTTTCTTATTATAAACTTATTATTAAATTAAAACATCTCCAATAATAAGTTACTGAGAGAGTTCGTACTTTCGCGGTATTTTTCACAGTGTTTTTATCTTTACTGAATATTAACACAAAAAGTATCAGTTAGAAACGTGCGGGGTGACAGGAATTGACGCGTGAATTGATAAGTATGACCGTTTTAAACCGTCCTGACTCCAAAGACTACATTATTTAACTGCTTCCTGTTTTATATTTTAAACTCACTCCTAATGGACATTGCTATTCAACGTGGTTTTATTAAATAATTGTTCCTGTTAGGAAGTCCGTACAGTACGTGCGCTAGTGTAACGCCGCCCAATCAGCGTTGTTTGATTTATATCCCAAATATAACTCTTGCGCAACCGGTTTTGTTTATTTTGTTCTATGAAAATTCTATTGCTGAGTCTTCTATTTTAAATATGGAAAACTGTGTCTTGCTTCGTAATTTTCCAGGCTACGTCAATCAGCTGATTTTCAGAATCTGGGTAGAAATAATAACGATATCATATTTTGTTTCAGTTGTGTTATAAAACATAAGGCTGATTTTTAATTATCATTATGTTTGAGTGTTTATGGTGGGATATGATTATTAGTAAGTGGTTGCAATTTTTTACATTTCAAATGTAAAATAAAAATGTTTTTAAAATACTTTTTTAAATATGATTTTTAGATGAACTTCCCCAAGGGTAATAACCCATCAATTAATTTATTTATCAATTGTTCAATGCCTAATTTATAACTAATCTATTACTTATCAATAAATAATTTATTAATTGACGCATCAATGCACGTCTTTTAACCCACACGTTTGTAACTGATACTGTGTTTGTGTTAATATTCTCTAAAGATAATAACAATGTAAAGTTGAAAATTAAATTACACTGGGAAAGTTGAAGTCGTAGCTTTCTCGATATATTATTATTATTGGTTTCAACTTACTAATCACTTAAATAATATCTATGATAATTATTAGGTTTTTGTAAATTAATAAACACACATTCTTATATATTAACAAAAAAAAGTCATCATCACCAATGAGTTTTTCACCTATACACCCCAGCTGTTTTAGGCTATAATGTAATTTGAATTCTATAGTATAGCTATTATTAATTTTTCGTTTTCGAATAAAACTTAGAGTTTTGAAACTTTACAGTATATTCACTGATGTTGATGCATTTCTCACTTAAACACGTAAGAGACCTCTGTTACTGCAGTCGCTCATCTCCCTCTTCTATTTCTACCTCCTATCAAAGGTTAGAAACTGTATCGCTGTTTTCCCTTTATTAACTTCTGCTCTAAAGAGTTCTGTGAACTACATTCATACAACTCTCTGAGATTCCGTAACCGGGATATTCTTCTACGTCACACTATGATCTTTCTTTGGACTATGAGTGTCGATGGGGAATATTTGTCTCCCCTTATATGCCCGAGATATAATACTTTTCCCACATTTTATAGTTGTTATAATTCGATTTATTTCCTAATTTTTGCCAACACTGCTTCATTTGTTACTCTTTCTATCCATCGTACACTCTACATTATTCCACAACACCACACCTCTAAAGCTTTAACGTTATTTCATATTTGCCTGCTTTAAAGCCCACGTTGCCACACTATATGTATGTATCACAAAGACAATATAACATAAAAATCTTTTCCTTATTTATATTATCTTAGTACCATAGGATCTTTTCTTTTAATAAACACTATCTATTGGTGTTTTCTTTATTTTCTTCTGTTTAGTAATTAGTGTCACTAACCAGAGCATCAAGACATTTGTGTCAAGTAACTCTTTCAAATTCTATTATAGATATCTATCTAGCGTGAACGTCTGTCTAGCTTTCCACACATAAATTCTAATTAACGGGTTATAGTGAGTATGACTTCCATCAAATTATTTCTTTTTGATCCCTGATTAAATTTAGAGATTTAATGTTATAAAAAACAAGTAATATAAACAAAAACAATAATCATGTCAGTTCCTACTCAGGCCAACAAAGACAAATTTTATTTTAGTTACTTTTTTAATAATTACATTCATTATAAATAACGTAACTTGAAACAGCTGTTCTACCACATAACCTATAACATAAAATCAGCTGTTTATTAAATCATGATACCACTTATTTTAAGGCAAATGAAACGATGCCTCTAAATCGCATACCTTGCCTCTTTTGTGATTAGTTTTTCTCCCATATAAAACTAAAACTGATTCCATAAATTTCAATAAATTATTAATATTCAAAAACTGTAATAGGATCAAGTGGCATCCACTAAAAGTTTTAAAAATGTTAGACCTTGAGTAGATGAACAACATGGTGTCGCTAAAACGTATAACATGACCATTATAGCATTCATAGCAGGGCGACCACACTAGGATCAGAAAGTGACAAAATGTAAATATCTAGTCTTAGATAAGCATTTGCAAGTTGTCTTGACGGAATCCGAAAGGTGTTGGATAGCGCTTGATAGTGGAAGCAAACATCTGTTGCAGAAGTAAGCCAAACATTTATTCCTTTTGCCATTCCAACCAAATTCCAAGTATGCATATAAAGTATACATTTATTCCAAACAAAAAACCTTTTGCGTAAACATATCTAGGTGTAAATTGAAATATTTTAAGTACCCGTGCCAAGCTTCACTGTTCAAAAT